>PVKS010019116.1:12943-39017 GCA_004027875.1 Aplodontia rufa
TATATATATACACACACACACACACACACACACACACACAATGGAGTTCTACTCAGCTATTAGAAACAATGGTATTGCATTTATTGAAGGTAAATGGATGGCATTGGAAGAATCATGCTGAGTGAAGTTAGTCAAACACAGAGAGTCAAGGGCCAAATGGTATCCCTTATTTGTGGAGGCTAGACCTAAACCCAGGCTCAGTAGTAAAGTATCAACTCATGTTTTAGATCCATAGAACAAAAATGTAAAATGCTAATATTTATGAGATACAGTTGCAATATACTTCATAAGATATTTGAACAAGCTCCGTTGCATACCTATACAAAAATGTAAATGTTTAATCCCATTGTCAAATATTTTGAAGAATAACAAGGGATGATAGGAAGGGAGGAGAAGGGGAAATGTTGGAACTAAGATAAAGCAAGGTACATTCCAAGCAGTTGTAAATATCACTGTATATACTATTGCTATATATATAAAAAATGTCCTTCATAGGTAGAGGAGGGAGGTAGAGGGATGTGAGGGAGGTGATGTTGAACAAATTGTATTGCTGAACTGTGTGCATCTAGGAATATGTGACAACTAATCCCAACATTATGTAAAACTATAATGCACTAATAAAAACAAAAAAAAAGATTGAAAATATGGCAGAAGCAAATAAATGAATATCAACTCTGTTAAGAATAAAAGATACAACCTGGAGCCACCCTGCCAATCTGCAATGTGAACCCAGGACTCCAGTCCCTGACCTGTAGATGATCAGGTAACCCCTGAGGAGGATACCCCACCCAGAATTGCCATACCCACCACTGCCTGAGCCCAGGATCCAGTCCCAGGCTGGAAGGTACACAGGACACCCCAAGGGACCAACCCAGAATGCCCAGCCATAATACATACCAGGTCCAGATATATTTGGTCCATCCCCACACCAAGGATCTCAGGTTCCATTCTGGCACACAGGCAGACTCATTCCAGCCCATTCCATGACTACAAGACCCCAGGACCCAGCAAAGGAACCCTGTCACTACGCTTCAACAATCCAAGGGCTTCTCTACACCCCCACCAGATTCCAGAACTGTGCCTAGGAGCCTAGAAATAAAAGGTGCACCAAAATAAAGCTCCAGGCAGAAGCAGCTGTCTGGAAGAAAGTGGTCATCACAGGGATCATGTCTGATCTGTCCCTTTGACCTGCAAGGAGAAGCACCTGGTGACCTACATTGATTCAACACAGAGAAACTCAATTCAAAGATCCAGAAGAAGCTCTTCAAAGATGAAATTAAAATAGAAAAGATCTACTTCCAACCAAGGAAGACAGACAGGGAGCAGGATAAAAATCTAGCAAAAATTATTAATGATCTGGTTACTAAAAGGAACAATGAACTAAAAGAAGATTTAATGAAGGGACTAAATGAGAAAACTCAAGAGAAGAAAAACTATTATCAAAGAACTAGACATGCAAGAATGAAAGTAACAGAGCTAAAATCTTCAGTCAATCAGATCAGAGGAATGATTGAAGACTTTAATAATTAACTTCTACAGAAAATAGAAACTCAACTCTTGAAGAAAGAACTACCAACAATGAGGATAGGCTGAGTAAGTATGAGCGCACAGATGACAAAAAAGTAAAAGAAACTCATGAAGCATGAGCAGAATTTTCCAAATGCCTGGGACAAAATCAGAAGAAACCATATAAGAATAACTGGGATACAAGAAGAAATCAAAATGCAATGAATGGCATAAAGAACATTCTCAATGACATAGTTAAAGAAAATTATCCCATATTAAAATACAGTCAGATATGCTCATCCAGGAAGCGTATAGGACACCCCATGGGCCTAATCAAAAGAGAAGTTCACCAAGACACACCATATTCAAAATGTATAACAGGAAAATCAAAGAAAGAATATTAAAAGCTGCAAGGGAGAAACACCAAATCACATTCAAAGGCAAACCAATAAGGATCACATCTGACTTTTCAACTCAGACCCTAGAAGCAAGAAGATCCTGAAAGGAGATCTTTCAATGCTTTCAATGTCTGAATTACTACAATACCCAGCAAAATTCAGCTTCAAATTCGACAGGGAAATAAGAACATTTCATGATAAGATCAAACTTACAGCATTCATGAACAGAAAACCACTATTACAAAGAATTCTCAAAGATAAACTCTAGATAGAAGAACAATCAAACAATCCTCAAAACCTACAAACACAGGAAATTCAATAAAAGTACACACTATCAAAAGACAGCATGTATATATATATACACACACACATTTATATAGGGGAGAAATATAGAGAGTCAAGAGATGGAGGTATGGGTGATGTGGGGTTGATTTTGGATTAGGATCAGGGGCATATCATATTGTTACTACATATGCCTTTATGATTGTACAACAAAACAACTCCTCAATAAAATTTTTAAAAAGAAAGAGAGAATAAAAGATGTTGTGCATAGTATAATCCATCACCAGTAACTTATGTTTATCTACATTACACTTCAAATCAGTTGAGTGTGAGAAAAAAGAACATTGATTAGTAAGGCAAAAGATGAGGTAGGGAAAGGGCAAGACCAGAGGGAGCATATCAGCCATGCTGCCAAGCCTGGGAGCATTCAGCATGAAGGGCCTGAGTGCCCAGGGAAAGGACCAGGGAGCTTTTTAAAAGAGAGAGAGAAATAAGGAAGGAAAAGATAAACACTTCTCCTTCTTTACAATTTTGCCCAAGGCTCTCTTTTTCCACTAAATCCCATCATAACATCTGTCATCAATAATATCAAATTATATACTCCAGATCTCATGTTATAATAAAGGATTGGCATCAAATAATTAAAAAAAACAGTACTAAAGATAGAAGGAAATGGATGCAGTGTACAAAAAGTCCATAAAAAGGAGTTTTCGTCAGTTTAAAGGATTTTCAACTCTAACAGTAAAAAACCTTGCAATCTGATTTAGAGGAGAAGATGCTATTAAAAACACAAGTTGAAGGTGTGACTGAGGGATTCGTTTAATCCTCACACCTACCCTATAAAACAGCAGCCAAATAATTTTGAAGTTCCACAGGAATTTAGCACCCCCATGTGTATCACCTACTGGCAGGACTTGGAACCAGGCCCAGTCTTAAAACAGACCTAGTTTTGCTACTGAATTCCTGCAATATTGGTATTAGTATCTCCCAAGCATGGAATAAAGAGGATGACAGCACCAATGTTATTACCACTACAGAGACCCCCAGTTTACCCTACTTTATTCTCTCTCCTGAGAAATCCAGAGAGCCTTGATGCCTTTGTGACCAGCCAGCTCATAACTTCCCCAGAAGATATGAGCAAGCTGTGCCCTGAACATTCCCCAGCACCAATAAAGGGGTTTGAGTTGGTTAAAGAAAAAAATGCTGAAAGAAACTAGATCCATCCCTAATCCAAATTCCTTAAGCCCGTAAACAAACTCCATATCCCACCCACTCGTTACAGACATAGCTAGGATGGCATCTATCTTGCTGTCCATCCTGAAGAGGTGCTGCAGGCCCTCTAATGGGGAGATCCCTAACAAATGCTTTTGACACATTGTTTTGGCACTTGGTGCTTGTTTGGAATCCCAGCCAGCCCTATCTCAGGATGGTCTGAAGCATTTTCTGGTGGGAATACCCCTGCTGCCACTTTTGGGGTATGAACACCTACAAATCTAGCTTAAAAGGCACTAGCCAGTGACAGGAAAAGGTAAAAAGTAATTGGATTAGGGCCTGAAAAACCTAACAAAGAAGCCATATGGAGAGTCTTTGTGGGGAAAGAACATTAGGTCAGGCTTTGAGTAAAACCTCCAAGTAAGGGCTTGACTATATTTAACTTGGCAGATATTTGGATCCTTCTAACAAGAGGTATTTATGATGCCGCCTGGCTTGTTAGCTTAGAGGAATAATTTAGAAAAGATACTCATCACTAGTCTGCTGCCATTTAGAAGTGGTAGCAGAACTGTATTTAACCTGAATGGTATCAAGTATTATCACTCTAGTACATAAGTTTTAAACTAGGTGGAATCTATCTGCTCTACATATGAAAGGACTCCAGCTTCAATAAGCCTGAAAAACATTAAGCAAAATTAAATGCTTCAGGAAGAGTTCTCAAATCCTTCACTATACCTTGTACACAGGATGCAATACATGTTTCCTCAATCCATTTCACTGCAGGACACCCTGTGGGGGTGGGAGAGCAGCCCAACAGACAGGGAATTCACAATTGCTTTGTGTGATACTTGTCCAGAGTGTGAGAGAAACTCTTCAGACCTTACTCTGTGTACAATAAAACAATAATTAAGGGTTTTTTTTTTTATAAGTACCTGAAGATGTCCATGCTTTGCTCTCCTGGAAGACAAGGTATAAATACTAACACCAATACCAATAGTAACACTGCAGGAATTCAGTAGCAAAACTGATAGAAAACTAGAGCAGCATCTTGTTCAGGAGGAATTATTGGCCAAAGATTTAGGTTGGTCCTAAATTTCATAATAGATTCTATTCACATGCAATGAGTGAACAGAAAAGACTTCTAAGGGCCAAACACCCATAGGAGCATTTGATTGATGATTCCATCTTCTCTGAACACTTTTTCCAAGATATCTGCATGGCTCGCTCCCTCATTCTATTTGGCTCACTCCCTCACTCTATTCAGCTGCCTGTCCAGATGATATCTCCTTAGACAGGACTTTTCCTGTCTCAAATGGCACCCCAGTAATCCCCAACACTTGCCTTGCTTTATTTTTATAGCACTTATTCACCTACTTTATGTTTTTACGTACTATGTATTGAACCCAGTGGCACTTAGCCACTGAGCCACATCCCCAAACAATTTTTTATTTTTTATTTTCCAACAAGGTCTCACTTAGTTGCTTAGGGCCTCGTTAAGTTTGTTATTGCTTCTTGTTTGTTTGTTTAATTTGTTTTGTTTTTTGAGAGAGAGAGAAGGAGAGAATCAATTTTATTTATTTTTTCATCTGGTTTTTGTTTTTCAGACACTTGGTTGCGTATGTGGTGCTGCTGTTCAAACCCAGGTAACGCATACCAGGCAAGCACTCTACCACGAGGCCTCACTGAGTTCTGAGGCTTTGAACTTGCAATCCTCCTGCCATAGCCTCCTGAGCATGCTCTACACCAGCTCTACACTTACATATTACACAGCAGTTGCCCATTTCCTCACTGGAATGTTAACCCCATGAATCTAGGGATTCTGTTTGCTTATTTCTGTATCTTGAGTGCCTAGGACAGTGCCTCTCTGTCACAGAGTAGGTACTCAATAAGTACCTGCTAATTAAATACTCAAGATAATCCACAATCATTTCTCAACCTTCTGTTAGTTATGATTTTCCTTGAAATATTTCATATACCTAAACCTTAAAACACCTTACCCTCATTCCCAGTTGAAAAGAAGATGAGATTTTTCCAGGGTCAAGCCCTGTTCACTTGTTAGGGTAATAGTTAAGGTTGGGTTTTTTATTTTAGGGATGATTAGCAGTACAAACATCCAATTACAACCCCATCCTTCCATTATATAATAATGTGAAGTGAGATTATTCTTCTCTTTCATTAAAAAAAAGAGGTAACGGGCTGGAGCAGTGGCTGGTGCACTTGCCTTGCCTGCAGTAGGACTCAGGTTCAAACCCCAGCACCACATACACAACTAAGTGTTGGAAAAACAAAGGCCAGATAAAAAAAATCTCTCTCTCTCTCTCTCTCTCTTTCTCACAAAAAAAAGAAAAAGAAAAAAGAGAGAGATAAGATTCTTCTTCTCTTTCATAAAAGAAATAGAAGTGGCAGGTAACAAAAATTCTCGACACACACAACAAAATACAAAACCCGAATAGCATCACAATATTGTGTTGGTTCTTGTTATAGATTGAATCGTGTCCCCCCAAACTCATATGTTGAAGCTCCAACCCCCAATATGACCATATTTGGAGATAGGTCTATTAAGGGTTAATTCTGAAGTCTTATGCCATGGCACTGATCCAGCAAGACTGGTGGCTATGAGAAGAGGACCCCAGATAGATGAATCAATTGGTCAATTCCTATTTATTCTCTGAGTCTTTCTCTCTCACACAAATAGGAGGGGCCATATAGAGTCACAATGGAAAGCGACTATCTGAAACCCAGATAGAGAGGCTTCACCACAAATTCAACTTTCTGCACATTGATCTTGGACATCTAGCCTTCTGAAATATTAAAAAGTACATTTCTATCATTTAAACCACCTAATCTGCCATGTTTTGTTATAGCTGCCCAAGCAAGCTAATACACTTCTCTGTTAAAGTGCTTGTACATTTTCCTGAGGGAACAAAATGATCCCAGTCCCTGCAAACTCAAGCTTCCTGCATGATGACTTGTTTAAGAGCCATCTTTTTTTAGATGCAGTAGTGCTACCTGGCAAATGGCTGAGAGTTTCAGCCAGTTGGGTGGCACTCTTCAAAACTGTGGGCTTCCCAGTACCAACTGGAGCCATCCAAAGCATCGGTACAGAAAATTCTGAGAGACTGATGCTTTGAAAGAGCATGTATCAAAGATAGGAAGAAGAGCAAGTGAGTACCATGCATACGATTAGCACAGGAAAGTTAAATAGCACAGTGAGCTAAAGCTTAGGAGAAAATGCTAAGACAACACAAAGGTTAACCACATTCAATAAATCAATGAAAATGGAAGGCATAAACCTACTTCCAGAAAAAGACTGGGTAATGGCAATATATGACTGGAAAAAGAAGAGCACACACGTCCTTAATAGCCCCTGCCTCCACCAAAAGAAAGACATTCAGACTGGGAAAAGAAAAACAAATATGGTTAAAAGGAAATTGAATAGCTAAGTAAATTATAATACTTCCACCCTTGGCATATTAGGCAACCACTAAAAATTATGTTTATGAAGAATTTTAATGACATGGAAAAATGCATGATATAAGATTAAGTGGGGGGAAGCAAGATACAAAACTAAATCACGAACAATCTTGATTTATGAAAAAATAAATTCATAGTAGAAACATTCTTTGGCTATATGGCCAAATGATACTGGCTGCCCCTGGTAAGATTATGAGTATTTTTTCCTGAAAGTCATCTTTATGAAATTTCAAACCAATATTTGTTACTTTAAAAATCGGAAAGTAGAAGCCCAAAATATTTGAATTTATTGTAAAACAGCCTCAAGCTGGTATCACAGGAGGCAGAGAGTCCAGACCCAGCAATTGCAACAACAGTATCAGTGACACCTAAGAACTCATAAACACTAAGAAGCCAGAGCACTTCAGTTTTCAAAATAATTGGAATCTTAAACCCTCGGACATGAAATCTCAGGAAATGTCTTGATTTGATAGCTCTGAAAACCCAGGCAAGTTGATAGAAAAGAAGTATGTTTAGCTTTCTGCTGCACATCCCTCCCTAAACGTGAGCTTTGCCTTGCTCATGACATTACCAAAACCTAGGAGAAACAAGATGCAAGGGACCACCACAGCTCCAGCTCTCAACACAATCTTGTTACAACTGATGGCATCTGGGAGTTGGGACCAAAGTTCTCTCTTCCTAGAGCTAACATTCCCGCCCCACACCACCTTTCCTGGTCACAGCATTGGATAGTCTCCCTCTGCTGGCCTCTTCCTGTCCCAAAAATGCTCCTGTCAGCCCCATCCCACCCCTTCTGCCAGTTCCTTCCAATTTCCATAGTTCTATTTGTTGGTGGGCAATTGAGAGACAGCCCTGATTAACATATTAGAATACTCCCAATGCATGGTTCTCCTAACTGGCCCTGAACAATGCACCATTATATTCCACAACCAAAGGAATTGATGGATTAAAATTTGAGAAACTCCCCTTAGGAGACTAACAATACCTATTTGCATATTAAAGGTTCTGAAAATGCCTACAATAAAGACACTTGTTTGTTTTCTTAAGAGAAGGACAGTGAGGGAAAGAGAGAGAGAGAGAATCAATTTTTATTGAGTTTTTCACACGGCTTTCATGCTCCAACACTTAGTTGTGTACGTGGGTGCTGGGGTTCAAATCCGTGTACTCGCACATGCCGGGCAAGCGCCGTAACCACCGAGCCACTGCTCCAGCCCCAAGATACTTGTTTAAATGTGACCACATTTAATAAACTTTTATAAAATCTTTTCTCCTGTTGCATCCAATAAATTAGTGATATTGCCATACACTTCTTACCCTTGGGGTATACTTCTAATGTAGCGTCTTCCCTTACAACACACATGGCCTGGAAATGGTACACAGCTCTCTCGTGCCTTGGTCTAATATTCTGATGTTGGACTTCAGACACCAAGCACCCTTGAGAGCATTGTAGCCTCCACATCAAACTTCACAATGGCATTCACCTGCCCAAAGAGTGTGGAACCCACCCTACCACAATCAACAGACTGGAGCCTGGTGTGCTCACTTTAGTCCCTCAGGAACTCTCTTGAGCCATGTTCTATTTTTCATGTCTCATGTTATCCATCAAAGACCACTCTGCATTAAAGTTCTGACAACCAGCAGATCTCAGAGACAATTAGACTACCAGCTTACCAGTCTTGTTCACTACCTACCTTTTCCAGGGAATTTCTTAGAAGGGTTTTTAACATCTTTCTCTTTTTGTCTAATTACCTCACATCTCAGCTTAATTATCATATCTGCAGGAATACGTTCCTGACCAGATCATATCCCCATCTGTAATCTCTTATACATGGCTCCATAAAGTACCGGTTGCAATTACCCCTTCACACTTATTTATATGAATGTAAAATTAATGTCTGTCTCCCTCACTAATACAAATGCACAATAAAAATCACTCCATGTTACATGTTAAATATGTCATCTATAATTTTCCCTTCAGAACAGCCCACTTAAACCTGGAGGTGAGGAGGCTTAGTTACTACACCACTTTATTAATGAAACTGACTAACAGAATGGCCAAAAAAGATGACCAAGATTACTAGCTAATAAATGACATATAAATTTGAATCTAAATGTTCTAGTCCAGAACTCTTACATTTATCCAGTAAGCTACACTATCTGACGACTAGACACCAAGTTCCATGAAAGGAATGGACCATATCATACTTTGCTCACCACCATACCATGAGCGCCTAGCATATGTAACTTATCTTTGTATTTTCAAATGAATGAATGGATAAATAAACACAACACACATGTAAAGTTCAAAAATTTCAGAAATGTACGAAGTAAAAGATATTCATAAGTCTACCACTTGCTCCTCCCAAAGAAGAAATCTTCAGCAGTTTTCTAACTATTCCTTACATGGAAATATTCACTGGGCAGCGCCATAAAGTAGATGAAGCATGTGGCTGCTTCCATGAGCTTTTGGGACATCATTAGGACAAGAAACTTCCCCCTCTACATTCATATGTCACTTAATATTAATTTACATGGCCTACAAACTCATATGTGAATATTATCAGATGATGGATAAACAGATGTGTATCACCAAAGCAATAAACAATATCATTCACAAAAATATCTATGATGAAGAAAAATTCTCTTGTCCTCTTTTGGTACAAGAGGTTCAATTTTTAAAGTGATTATAAAAACAAAAAAATAACCCAAAAGGGAAAGACTGAGATAGTTTCCTTCTCCTGATGACAGAAGGTACAGAGAGAGAGGAAGTTGGAGCAAATGTTAGTTAGGTTCTGTGACAAGCACGTTAGAGAACATATAGGATCAATAGGAGTAGCCATACATAGAATCAAATGGAGTAACAAAACCCAGAAAGGAATATGTGATAAGTGTTAAATCTGGAAAGAGACCCACAGCACCATGCCACCTCTTCAACATTTTTAGCAACATCTCAATGAAAACAGTAATCATTCTGATCACTTCTGTGGATAGTATAAAACTGAGAGATAGATAATACTTCAGAAAACAAAATCAGTCCTTAAAATGTTTCCAGTTGATGGAAATAATGAGTCAAAATCAACACTATGACATTTATTAGAATTCAACATAAAGTCTGAATTTAAGTTCTAAAACTCAATAACATGGATTTAGAATGGGTGCCTCACTTCCTTATTAGCATATGAAAACAGCCTGGACTAAGGCAATGTGATTAAGTAAAATACATGCAGTTTTGAGGTATGTGAAAGAAGCATTAGCTGCCTGATGAGATTCATTCTTCCCCTCTTCTGCAAGCCACACAGGTACCTAACCAGACTGCATTCTCTAGACCCAGCCTCCCTTGCAGCCATGTCTAAATTCTTGCCAATGAAATCTAACTGAAAGTGATGTGTTACATTTCTGAGCCTGTAACGGCTCTGCCTTCTTGCTGCCTTCTATCTCTCTAGCTAGAACCAGTACATGGCTGCTACCCAGCTTCAACCAAGCAGAGGATGATAAGGCCCTGAAGAATGGTAAAGCAGTGTGCCAGCAAGAACGCTAATCAATGAATGACCACATGAAGCAACACCACCCACCAAGCAAGAATGTTCTTCTCTAGTACAGGAAAAAAGGATCGGCTTCTTGCTTCTTAATTTACTGATTTCTGGGAACTTGTTCCCATAACCTTAGCCTATCCGAATAAATACAATGTGTATCACTAGAAGCCTTATAGTTAGCACTATTCCATTAACCTTACAACTGTACTTTTTCATATCTGTTCCATTGATAACCCTGAAGAAATGTGTTCAGTGTTTAAAGGAGCCACAAAAACAAAAGGATAACACAGAGGGAAAGACTAGGTACCTCTCCTTCAGGAGACAGTTGAGGGTTGAAGCAATTATTTAGGACCTATGACATGTACTTTGAGATCATTTTGTAAATCTCATACCATTCCACTTTGGGAGTGAGGTTTTATTTAGCCTGAAGTAAGATGCCGTCTTCAAATACTTGAAAGGCCATTTAAAGGTAAATTATCTTTTTTGTCTCTTTGTGTACATTATTATATATGGGTACATTCTCACTATAACATGTCTAGAAATAGAGGAAGACAGAATGATCCAAGGCAGTCTCTGTTTAATCCTTTTCCCTCCCCCTAGCTCCTCTCCTCCAAGTTAACAATTCCTGATACATCCATACCAAGTGGTTCACTTGTCATGACTTCTAGAGATCTCTTCTTGACCTTCTGACCTCTGAATGAGCTTGTCTGGAACCATCCTCTATCTTTGTACTTAAACTTATACTTGACTTTATTTACTTATCAGGTTTGCTGATTAGACTGTGTGATCTTTGAGGACAAGAAGTCTTTCATTTATCTAGAAAAATGCTTGGAGACTTCATAGAAAGGTCACTAGAAGTCTTCCAAACTGATTGGATGTGAAGTTAAAGGGTGTCGGAATTTGTTCAATAAAGCCAAAGTCAAAGATTTACAAAATTGCTGGTTAAAATAGAACCAAGTGCTTGTGAATTAACTGTCTTTAAAGTCAAAGAGTTTTTAATCAAAGATTTTTATTCAGAGTTTCTTACATCATGAGAGAATTTGGTTCACCCATGATCAATATATCTTTTTTTAAGAGAGTGAGAAAGAGAGAATCAATTTTATCTTTTCATCCAACCTTTGCTTCTCCGAAGCTCAGTTGTGTATGTGTGCTGGGGTTTGAACCAGGGTTCTTGCACATGCCAGGCAAGCCCTTTAACTGCTGAGCCACTGCTCCAGCCCCAATACTCTTAACTCCGAAGTTTTAATTCCCTATAAATGACTGTTCCACTTCAAACATTGTTTTGCTTTTCTAAGAGCTACTAGCCAAAATGAAAATCTGATACTCTGTTCTTCAATTCTGGCTCCTCTCTATTGTGATCTTCCTTGGATGGTTCTTCAAGATTCTAAGAAAACACAGGAAAATAGTCCTCTTTATGAAAAGAATAAAATCCTTATATCCTGTTTCCTATTTTCCTTAAAATGGTTTATCCAAAATTTCCTCCCTTCTTCAACAGAACAAGATGAATACAGTTACCCCGTAAAATTTTTAAGCAATATTCTTATGACATATATGTAGAAAAATAAGTGTGCTTTTATGTTTACCAAGTTCTTAAATGCTAATTTTACTTCTGTTGCCATAAAGCTTTGTAAGAAGCTGCACTTTCATAAAAGCAATATTGAAGCTGAAACATGGTCATTTTTCTTCTCTTATGGATAGGGAGAACTAGGTTATATTTTACTTAATGGGGTCTTTTTCCTGTTTTTGTCTTTATTTTTCCTGTTTCCTCTACCTTTTTTTTTTACTTATTTCTCCTAGATCTATTGTTCCCATTAAGTTTTCATGATATCCCATTAATTCCATGAAAATAATTCTGCATAGTATGAAATTAGAAGAAAAGCATTTCCTTTCAATATTATCATGAGAAATTTTTCTGGTAATAGATTTCTTTCTCCTTCCTACAGACCTTTAGTTTGCTCTCATTTGAGCTTTTCATAATTATTCCAGTGTTATCAGTTCCCCCTTAAGGCCAAATTGAATTGCTTTGAGTTTGTCTCCAACCTTTAGCATTACTTTCATATTATTGGGCATCTAATTAGAAAAGGTCCTTTTATAAATAACATTTCAAAAACCACACTACTGAATGCCGACTACCTGCCGTTACCTTCTCAATCTATTCTCTCTGGTTCTCCTCAACAGCTTTAGCTGAACAGGGAACACTGTTGCTGTGCTGAAAGATGAAAGAACAGTTCCATGTGTGAAACCCAAATTGAAATCACAGAAGGCAGGATTCACACTGCTAATTGTTGCTTAGCAATAAAATGTGCAAAACATGCTAATGGAACAGTGACACCAGGCACTGGAGGAGTCTGTTTCCACACTGGCAGTAAGTCAGGGAATTAGAAAGCCAACAGTAACCTGAGAGAAGGACTTCCTCCCCTAAGGAGCACGGGGAGGGCTGCTGCCCTGCTCCTACTTAATGCTCAGTTGGGGAAAAAAAAAAAAAGAAGTCCCTTTACCCTTAGATCCTGCTGTTTTAGTAGTAAGGATTGGAAGGAAACAGATACATAGAGGCTCCCAGTACCCCAAGGAGTCCCTGCTGAATATGCACATACCAGGGAGAAATAGCTTTTGGTTTTGTTTCCCTGTTCTCAGTGAGGACAAACATTAAAATCCCAGTGCATCCATATGCTAAGAGAACTAAACAGAACCAACCCCTCCTGTCACTGTCTCATTGCATGTGGTCCTTGGGTGGGGCTTGTGCCACCAGTTCTAAGGCTGTGGCTCAGGAACCAGAACAAACAAGCCAGAAACAGACTGATGTGGATTCTTAACCTGAGAACTGACTCCAGCCTTTGCTTGTCGGATCTTCTTCTGTCTTCGTTGGTTACTGAGACAGTTTCCAGGATAACATATTCCAAGTTTCCTTACAGGGATTCTGAGTTTGCCTATATCTCCACCCTCTCTGAGGACATTTAAATGAGCAGGATGATGCTTAAGCAGGAATGTTGGAGGTTCAATAAATAGAATATTGCTTCATTTTAAATCAATTTGAAGGAAAAATCATAGAAAAGAAAAAGGTAACAAGTGCTTTCAGGAGAAGACTCCTGTACACCAGAGGTGACTGCTGAGCAGCTGAACACTGGAGAGTCAGGTCACAGTGGCCTTTCCTTAGTACGTCTCTCAGGAAAGCTTGGTTGAACATATACACATGTTCTGCCCTTTGCTGCGTGTTTTATGCTAATCGAATATTTTGTATATGGTCTCTCACTTGTTAACAATACAGCAAAGATAATACATAGGGCTAATCAGGGACATACAATGGACTATACCAAACTAAAGAGTTTCCCATGCTCATAGCACTCCTGCAAACCTGGTGAACATTCCTAAAACCCGTCAGACGTTGTGTAAGAAGCATGGCAAGCAACAACCCCACAAAGTGACAGTATGAGAAGGCAAGGATCCTCTGCAGGCTCAGAGAAAATGATAGGCAGAGTGGCTAGGGTGGGCCACCTAACCCACTGGCCAAAAAAGGCTTAAAGTGCTGAGGTTTGATTCACTGAGCCCAGCCGCAGATCAAAAAGATGTTGGCTACCAAGTATTGCAAGCATGTTGAACAGGGTGGAGATGAAAAGAAAGAGCCAAGTGACCCAGTTACAAGCTTTGTGTTTTGTTTTATGATAAAGAGAATAAAACTTTGAGATTATATCCAAAAATAGAAATAAAATTTAAAGATCTGCATACTAAATATCAACTTATTTTGCAGAATAATCTATCCCCCTTTAATAATAATCAGTTATCTACCTAGATTGGTAAATGAAAAACTTCAAATGCTTAGTACCCAAAAGACACTCTCTAAATATTTTTATTGATATATAACTTATACACTGTAACATGCACAAATGTTGATTCTGTAGCTCAGTGATTTATCATATGCATCATATATACCCATGGAACCACCACACCAATTAAGATACAGAAATTTCCAGGATTCCAAAAATTAGGAAAGTGAAGAGAGAGCCAACAGAATGAGAGAAAACTTTTGCTAGCTACTTTTCTAACAGAGGATTAATATCTAGAATATACAAAGAACTCAAAAAACTTTACACCAAAAAATCAAATAACCCCATAATAAATGGGAAAACAAACTAAACAGACGCTTCTCAAAAGAAGAAACAGAATGGCCAACAAATAGATGAAAAAATGTTCAATATCATTAGAATTAGGGAAATGCAAATCAAAATTACACTGAGATTTCATCTCACACCAGTCATAATGGCAGTCATCAAGAACACAAACAATAATAAATGCTAGAGAGGATGTGGAGAAAAAGGAACACTTTTACACTTTTGGTGGGATTGTAAATTAGTTTAACCACTACGAAAATCAGTATCGAGGTCCCTCAAAAGACTAGGCATGGAACCACTGTATCATCCATACCACTCCTCAGTATCTATCCTGAAGAATTAAAGTCAGCATACTACAGCATACAAGCATACCTGCTATAACAGCACAATTCACAACAAAACTATGGAACCAACCTAGGTGTCCATCAATAGATGAATGGATAAAGAAAATGTGGTGTAGATAAACAATGGAGTTTTATTCAGCCATAAAGAAAAACGAAATTGTGTCACTTTCAGGAAAATGGATGGAAGTAGAGACCGTTATATGAAGTGAAATAAATCAAACTCAGAAGGCCAAGTATCCTGTGTTTTCTCTTACATGAGGAAACTAGAGAGGAAAAGGGAAAAGAAAGCAAGGGGAAGGGGGCAATTTCATGAAATCAAAGGGAGATCAGTAAAGAAAAGGGAGGCAAGGGATGGGAGGGGTAAGTGATGGGGATGGATATTGGCTGAATTATATTGTTATGTTGTGTGCACGTATGAATATGTAACAACAAACCCCATCATTATGTGTAACTATAATGGCACCAATCAAAAAAAATGTAGGGGAAATTTTTTCCAGCATTCCAGAATGTTCCCACAGTCGATATACACCCTTCTGCCTTCTTCACAATAAACTAGCTTTGCTTATTGTTGAATTTCATTTATATAAAGTATTTTACTCTTTTATATTGGGCTTCTTTCACTCAACATTATATCTGGGAAATTTATCCATGTTGCATATTTATAGCTTTATTCTTTCATTACAGTATTGTATGAATATATCATAGTTTATTTAACCATTCTCTTTGATGAGAATTTGGCTTTTCTTCCAGTCTGAACTAATATGAATAAAGAGGCTATAAATATCTTTGTATGTGTCTTTTGACAGACATGAGCACACCTTCCTTTTCGGGATATATATGCAAGTATATGTTTAGCTTTGGCAGATACTGCCAGTTTTTCAAGTGGTTTTATTAAAATACACACCTGCCGAGCTAGATTTTCACATACTCTACATACTTGATAACATTTGGTATTGTCAGCCTTTTAACAGTATCTATATTGGCAAAGCATTATAGTTTTAATCTGCATTTTCCTAATTGCCCATGATGCTGAACAGTTTTTATTTGCTCATTGACTATTTGAATATTCTCCTTGACAACAAAATTCCAGTAGATACGTTTGGGCAGGGATGGGGTTTCAATTTCCCAAGCTATGAGTCTGCTCATCTTATGGGCCTCAAAGAGTCTATGTTTTGATTAGCAAAGGATGCTGGAGCCATGACTTGCAAAAGAAAAACCTCAAGAGTGAGCTGCCTGTCACTACGGCTATTTAAGCAGAGAGTAGACTCAAAGAGAAATCTGTAGAGAAATTAAAATGTCAGGTGGAAGGTGAGATAAATGAACCTAAACATCTTTTTCAACATTACTATAGGCTTCAGGGATTCAAATAATGGTAGGTCAGCGATAATTAGAAGACAGAGGCTAGAAGTCAGAAGATAAACCTTTTAATTATTAAGTATCTTTTGTGTACTGAGGTCAGTACTGAGCCTTTATATGCATTCTTCATTTAATTCTCATACCAATCACATAAGGCAGATACTGTCTGTATTAGTTATCTATTATTGTGTAACAATCTTACCACAAACTTAGCAGCTCGAGATAATAAGCATTTACTCTCATAAGGGGAAGCCTGGCCATGACTTTGTTATATCCTCTGCTGGCTATAATCAAGGTATGGATCAGGACTGGATTCTCGTCTGAGGCTCATCTGGGGAAAGATCAACTTCCAGGCTCACGTGATTGTGGGCAGCATTCAGTTCCTCCAGATGGCCAGACTGGGGATCTCGGGTGGCTGATGCTTGCACTCAGTTTTTTGTCACATGGCCTTCTCTATACAGCTCACACCACCTGGCAGTTTGCTTCTTCAAAGCCAGCAAAGAAGAAAATTTGCTATCAGAAATAGATGCTTCAAGCAAACAGAACGTAATCATGAATATGTAATCATGTATAGTGTATAAAGTTGGCCATGTTTTGTCCATCAGGAGCAAGTCACAGAGTTCACCCACAATCAAAGGGAGGGAAGGACACACGAGAACATGAACACCAGGATCAGGGATCATGGAAACCACTTCAAAGTCTATGAATGACATTAGTATCATCCTCCCTCTATGGGTGAAAAAATTAACTAAGAAAGCCAAAATAAAGTGCCAGCCAAAAACTAAGCCAGGATTAGAACACAAGTGTATTTAAGCTAGAGTTTGCCTTCTTAACCACTGTATTCAAAGTGGAACTAAGCTTTAATCGCCTATTTTGAATAAGCCCAGAGAAGGTGCTGGGGCCTCAAAAGCCAGGAGGCAGGAAAAGACGCGTGTATTATAGGAGAGGGAGGAGATGCTCTTATCAGAATGCAAAGTTTATTTAGGCAAGTATGAGGGAAAAGCTGGAATGCTGGAGCAGCCCTAGCAGTCTAGAAAGTCAGACACATTGATCTGATGCAGCATGCACTGGGGAATCACGGCAGCTTTTTAAGCAGAAGTTTCTAAAGTATTAAGATGAATCAAGTACCACAGCCTCATTCCAATCAATATATCTGAAACTTCTCAGAAGAATAAATCTTCACGTTAACCAAAGTGCATATCCACCTTTACTTGCCAATGCCTTTTAAAACACAGCTGTAAATGATTTAAACATATTGACAATTAACTTAGAAATATTTCTCACAGGAGCATCTCTGGTAAGATCTAAATGGAAGACTTTTCAATATAGAGAGAAACTCTTTTTAGAAGGCCTTTCTCATCCTACCAGAGTCATAAATCCCAGAGCCTGCGTTTTGGGTCATTCCCATCGATAGTAAGCTGCAAGATAGGATGCTGTGGAGATCAATGACCTCTGAACACTGAGCTGCACAGCCCCCGTACCCAAAGGGTGGCCAGCTAGGCTCAGGCCCATCTGACCCTCCAATGGTCTTACGATGTGGAATAGAAGGAAAACTTGAGATCTGGGAAAAGAAAAACTGTTTAAAAGAATCAGTGAAAATCATAAAATCAAGTGTCTCCTCTGTCCACAACTCACATTGCTTGTTTCCGCACCTTTCTTTCACTCCTTCCATATTTTACAAGATCACCTTAATGTGTGGTATAATGAGATGAGATGATTGCTATCTGTTCACTAACAATCAAGATTGCGGGGGTAGAGCCAGCTGCCTGTGTTGGAATCTCTCTCCTCAGGTTGCAAACTCAGTGACCACAAGCAAACTACTTGGCTTACTCAAATCTACTTCCTCATATTTAAAATGACAAGTAAAAATGAGATAACGCATAATAAGGTTTGCAGAAGGGCAAAATGAGATAATGCATGTAAAGGATCTCATATAGGGAATAAACTAGACACGTAATAAAACATTCATGATTTTATCATTAGTGCACAACATAATAATTTGCTAATAAAAGTATGATGTATTTTATTGAACAAAAAATTCAATAGAAAACACAATTATGAATCCTTTCCCATCTCGTGATTTTTTCTACAAGAATACATGCACCTCCAGGGAGTGTGGCCACAGTGCAAGTTAAAATGATGCTCCTTCCTGGAGTAGCCTCTTAACTGGAAGGCTTGCAGGAAGGCAGAAGAAGTCTAACCTCTAAGTACCTTTCTAATTATCTGTATATTAAATGCATGAGAAATGTTTTATGTGCTCAAATATATATTATTTTCCAACTAATACTGATTAAAAATATCAACAAGTCTAGTTTTTTATTGGTTCAGCATCATCGTACATAATGAAGGGATGCACTGATTCACATTCATACATATATACATGCATGTATTGACAGATTGCTTAAATCCAGTCCTTGTCTGCCACTTCCCCTACTCCCGGATCCAGTGACTCCTCTGTAGTGTTCCCAAGTTACAGATATAAATGACCACATGCAAGTAATTTAAACATTGAAATTACTAGATTTATACACTTGCCTGGGTACATTTGGGGTTCTCATGGGAGTCAACTATACTCTACTGTATTAAACACTCCCTTTTTTCCTCCCTCTCATCCCTCCATTTCTCCCCCCTCCCATAGTTATAGTCCCCACAACTTATAAACAATGAAGGCCATGTGAAAAACTAAATAAAACTGACTCTTTTTTTCTGTCTCTCTTTCTCTTACTGGCCCTCTCTCTAAAGGAAAAGGAAACAAAAAAGACACTGAACATTCAATAGGTCTTTGTATTGCTTAAGCATGACTCCGACTTCTGAAAGATCCACTTTTCTTAAAATTCCCCTCCCCCACTTCAGCAAACAACTTCAGATTTTGTTCCCCAGAACTTTCTTCCCCACTCAGTAAGAAAGGTTTTCAATGGCAATCAGGGAAGATATTTCAAGACAGTTCCACTGCTCACACCCTTGTCCATTGATTAAAAATATCAACAAGTCTACTTTCTTCCTTCTCACAGAGGCAAAGCAAGGTTACCTCTGCATTACCAGATCTGGGAATCCTCAGCCAACAGAAAACCCTCAGGAGGAGTTATTTATTATTACACATGTACATGCCTCTGTTGATGCATTTATCTATAATAATAAAAGACATCTAGCACGCCCCAGTATCAGCCATATGTGTGATTTCATTTTATCCTTGAATATGTATGACAAAAGTGAGCCCAACCTTGTTATTCCTATTTCACACATGAGCAAAAAAAAGGGCTAGCCACGTGGCACCCAGTGAATTTGTGATAGGTGCTTCCCAGACATATTTCTTCAGATAAGAAATCATGTCTGAAGAGGGACAATGGTATATATCAAGGAAGGGAGTGGGTAGGAATACAGGAAGCAACATTTATAATTTATTTACTACATTCCCAGTACCATGCCAAGTACAAAGCAACCAAAAATTTTAGTCATTGTCTTTGCTTCTGATAACTCAGATCTTAATAGAAAATGAGGCTGGGAAAGGTAAAGCTATCTGCCTACTTTTTCACAGATAGTGGCATGTGGTATAGATTTGAATCTGGGTTTCTGATGCCCCAACTACTTTGTCTTTATGATACCATGTTGGAATCTACCATCATTTCCCCCACTGAAAGCCACACAGCCAGATTAGTAGTCTAGCATCCCCTTAGGCCTCACTGCTTCCACTACTGCCCCAGGAAGACCTAGGCCACATCCAGACATATTTGCAGATAATTTTGCCCAACATCCTACAATCACTGAATTGATAAAGGTTCTCCAGAGAAGCAGAATGAACAGAATATACATAGATACATATTACAGCAATTTATTTTAGGAATTGGCTCATGCAATTATGGAAACTGAGAATCCCCACAATGTGCCTTCCATAAGCTAGAGAACCAGGAAAATGAATGCTACAATTCAATCTGAGTCCAAAGGTCCAAGAATCAAGGAGCTAATGGTATGACTACCCACCAAATACAAAGGCCTAGGCACAGGGCAATGGTGTTAAGTCCTAGACTTGAAAGACACAAAAACCAGGAGCTACACTGTCTGAGGGCAGAAGATCTGTTACAGCTCAAAGACTTCACTTTCCTCCACCTTTATGTTCAGCCGGGTCCCCAACAGACTGGATGGTGCCCACCCACACTGGTAAGGGCAACTTCTTTACTCAGTCTACCAATTAGACTACTAATCTCTTCTGAAAGCACCCTCAAAGACACATCCAAAATAATATTTGGCCAGCTATATAGGCCTTTATCCCAGCCAAACTGACACATAAAATTATCACAACCACTCACAATTATTTATTTGTAAGTTCTAATCCAAAAGTATTATCTCACTGGCCAAATGTGGGATAATTCTAACATCAAAAAGAATAATGACCACTGTAGAAAATGATTTGACAATACCTCAGAAAAACTGAACACAGAACTACCAGGTTCAACTTCACTTATCATACATAACCAAAACCACTGAAGCAGGGACTCAAGCAGATACTTATACACCTATGTTCAGAGCAGCATTCTTTACAATAGCTAAAAGGTGTAAATAACCCAAATGTCCCTCAACAGATAAGCCGATAAATAAAATGTAGTATACACATACAATTGAATACTATTTGGGCATAAAAAGAAATGAAATTCTGATACACCCTATACTTATCAGTGGTCTACAGAGAAGTGGGGGAATTTCTCATAAAGAATTGGCTCACACAGTTATGGAGGCTAGAAGTCCTAAAATCTTTAGTCAGCAAACTAGAGCAACAGGAAAGCCACTGTGTAGTTCCAGTCTGAGTTTAAGGCCTGAGAACCAGGAGATAAGATGGTGCAACTTCAGTCTGAAAGCCAGCATTTCTTTTTGGGTATCAAGGTGAGAAAGACCCAGGCCCCAGCTCAAGATGTTGAACGGTTTGTCATTAATGCTCGTTCAAAACAAGCAAGGCCTTTTGAGCTCTCTGCTGCTAATTTAGTTGTGCTAGCAGCCTGAGCTCACTGGTGGGCTTCCGGAAATGCACTCAACACTACAGCACCTCTGGAATACTGGAAAGCCAAGAGAAGAATTAGACCTTCCTGAGAGCCAGAGAAATTACCCTGCAGCTAAATTAAATTGAACAACTTATGAAAATACTCAAAGTGTTGATCTTAGGAATATGGATCCACTTCCAAGAGATGCTGAGAGATTCAAATCAGATCATGCATGTCAAATGATACATAGGAAACCCTCTAAAATACAAGCGCCCTTTCCCAGATTCCATCTTCCTTATTCCCCAGTTTAGTGATTGCCTCTTCCTGCAGATGTCAATCTCACATGCCAATGCCATAAATCATGTTTTTATATTTTTATAGAATCAATTTTTTATTTTTTAATATGTTTCAAAAATTATATGAAATATGTAGGTCACAGACTGGGAGAAAATGTTTTAAAAAGATATTTGATGAATTATTAAGATGTAAGGAATGTAAATAACTCCTGAAACCAAGTAATAAAAAGAGAATCCTATAAAATATGGGGTGAGTACATCCAATGGGTTAGGACACTTTAAAGAAGATATTTGAATTATATATAAGTACATGCAAAGTGTGCATCATTAAACATCTGAGGAATTTAAAGTAAAATCATAACTGTACAAAATCACTCAGAGTGGTAAAATTAAACAGACTGACAATCCCAAATGTTGGCAAGGATGTGGAGGGGACAGAACTCTCATACCCTATGTTCCAGCCATTCTGCTCCTGGGTTTCCACCTGAGAACAAAGCACATGTTCACAGATCGTCTTGAACAACAATATTCATAACAAACTCACTTACAATAGCCCAAAACTGGAAATGACACAGATATCAACAGGAAATGGAAGAACACACTGTGGTTTCTCATGAAATGGAACACTACTCAGCAATAAACAGGAGCCAGTTACCAACACAAATCACACTATAGGTGAGGCTTAAAACATTGTGCTGAGTGAAAGGAGAAGAGCACACACAAGGGGATTCCATTTACATGAAATCCTGACACAAGAAAGGTAAGGGCTGCCTGGGAAACATTCCGAAGAGGCACTAATGTCCTATATGTGGATTGCGTTTCATAGAGATTTGCCTTTGTCACAGACTCAGTAAATAAACACTTAGGATATGCAAAAGATAAAAAAGAGCATTTCTTTTTAAGTAAATTTTATATCAAAAAAATCTACAAACAAATATTTCAGACTATTTAGGGGGAAGTGTCCTGAGGCCTGCAGTGTACATTGAAATGTGTCAAAAATTAAAATGAACCAAAAGATGAGAATAAGTGAATAGCTATGTATTAAAGACTAATAGAATAAAACATTAATGTCAGTATCCAGGCAGTAGGGAGATTTCACTTTAAAATACACTGTTTTGCCTCATCCAGTGGTACACACCTGTAATTCCAGCAACTTGGGAGACTAAAGCCAGAGAATCACAAGTTCAAAGCCAGCCTCAATAACTTAGCGAGGCCCTAAGCAACTCAGGGAGACCCTATCTCAAAATAACATTTTTTTAAAAAGGGCAGGGGGCGTGGCTCAGAGGTTAAGCACCCTTGGATTTAATCCCTGGTACCAAACAAAAATAAGTAAAATAAAATGCACTGTTTTTATAACAAAACATTGGAAAATTTGGAATGATGTAAAACTGAATTACAAAAATTCACTGAAGAGAAAAACTTCATACTAATTGCAGAGAAAAATCTACAAAAGACATAATTTTTTCAAATCATAGACATATATAGACATATATACACACATCGTTTTACAGTTTAATTGGAGCTTCATAGAACATTTACAGTACAATCTACTGCATAGTAATCTTTTTCCTGCAAAGACACAAAAATGTTACAGTGATCATGGAGCTGGAGCATTGGCTCAGCAGTTACTGCACTTGCCTGGCATGTGCAAGGACACGGGTTCAAACCCCAGCACCACATACACAGCAAGATGTCGGAGCAATGAAAGCCACATGAAAAACTAAATAAAATTCATTCTTTCCCTCTCTCTCTCCCTCTTCTCACTGTCCTGGTCTCTTTTAAATTAAAAAAAAAGTTACAGTGATCATGATATAAAATAGAACTAAAGAATATTATCATAAGATCTCATTCTCAAAGAAAGGTGCTGGGTTCTTTCATCACCAAAAATATTCTATATGAAGCAGAGAATCAACAAGGAAAACAAAGAATGCAAAGATTTTTCAAATTACTTTACCATTTGCCATTTCTCAGGCCAGACACTATAATTTTTTATTTTATTTAAATGCTTTTTGCCTAAAGATTACTCTATTGCCTACACCAAAATTTTTCTTGGAATCCTGCATCAAAGTCACTGAAAGCACTTGTTGAAAATTCAGATTCTTAGAACTGATGTATGCTAACTGAAAAAAAATCTGAAAAAGGCAACTTTTTAAAATTTTTGTATGTGATTGAGCTAGAATTGAGACTAAGGCTAGAAACCATGACATTATTAGATATGAAATAAGCTCTGGCAGTGAGGGGCACATTACAAAGACTCTCTGGCAATCTACCCACTAATCTGTGCCAATTTCTCCCCAGCTCCTGGTGTGTTCCCCAGGTACTCCTCTCCCTCTTCACTGACACACTCCTCAGTGGTCTCCTGTGTGCTAGGCACAGCTCCTTAAGTGCAAGCTCATTTTCCAGCTGATTTATAGAGTAAGACTGATTGTTATATTGAGGCTAATACAGGATCACTTACACTGTGGTTTCTGTGGCTCCCAGGCAGTGTTGGTATAATGGGATGCTCAGAACCTGTAAGCACAGGGATCCCCAAAGAGGAAGGGACTCAGACTCTGAACACTGCTTTTATTCACTTAGCAACTAATGTTTTTGTGCATCTGTACAGAGATCAAGTCTCTTTTTTCATGCTCCTTAAAATATCCCTCCAAAGTTTCCAGGAAAGACATACACATGGAAAATTCATATGCGATCTAACAGATATGTACCCTCTAATTTTTCATAACGATAAAAAATGGGATAGAATGTAAGTTGAAGGGCAATCATAATGAGGAAAAGGAAGGAAAGGTATCACTTAGGAGGCATTTAATGGTAGGGTCAGGGATAAAACCAACCCTAGACCCACACAGATATCTTTGGTCTGTCACTGGAGATCTTCCCCCTCTGCTACACAATCCATAAGCTAGTTCCCAAAGCTGCTGGTATAGAAGGTCTTATGCTGGGAACCTGGAACTACTGCCCCCCTTTTCCAAACTGTGTTCCAAAACTGGGATCAGAAGAACATTTGCTTCTACAGATCAATAGCCAAAGGAAAGTGAGTTTTGGAAATGCTGCTGACACTACATTTTGGTTAATTACAAGGCTGCTCATTCAATTAATGACTGAAAAAATCTTTTTCTCCACATTTTTATTGGTGCAGTATAGTTGTACATATTGATGGGATTTGTTATTACATATTCATGCATGTAACCAATATAACAATAAAATTTGGCTAACATGGATCCCCAGCACTTCCCCAATCCCTCCCTCCCTTCTACTCCTTGGTGCCTTTCCTCTATTGATCTGAGAAATTCCACTCTAACAAAACTTGTTTAAGTTTCCTTCACATACTTATGGATTGTTTTTGACTAGTAATATCTGTTCACATATAACAAATAATTGAATGGCCTAAAGAACAATATTTTGGAACTGCTTCCTTAGAGATGCCTCTGCTTCCTTATATCTCCTTATATTCTTTTTCCTGACTGCCCAAGACCAGCACCATATACCAGCTTCCTACTTTCCAAAGTCCCAAATGAGACTCAGGTACATAATTTTCATGACTACTCAAGTAAAATGAAAGTGCAGACCCTTTGTTCAAATATTACTATGAATCTCAAGACAGCTGCAGAACAGCATGAAGCAAGGGTTCCTCCTAGGCCTGAGCCCTGTGTGATTATACAGGCTGCACACCAATGAAGCCAGCTCTGCCCATGCCGGTAGCCTGTGCCTCATCTTTCCAGCCGCCTGGGAAGGAAAATGAGATAATTAAAGTAATCTTGTAAGTTGAAATTAATTGTACTAATAGGGGAAAGGCCTTTTTATCTCATAGAAGATTTTACTTGATAATGAACCAAAAACACAAAAGAAAAAAAAAGTCTGCTTAAATCATGGGTTGAGTTTTAAAAGAGAGTATTTTCTAAAGCAAAAATTGTAGATAGTGAGGCATTTTGAAATCTCATAGGCAAAAGAATGAGTTTAGTCTAAAATATGTTTAGGCAAAGAAGAGAAAGCATGATGGACAATAAAGAACAGAATGATGCCCATCAGCCATTAAGGCCTCAGGGAGACAGCTGGTGAGCTTGTTCCTAATGTCTGTATAGGGTTTTATAGGACTAGAGGTAGGGGATCATAGACAAGGGACCAGCATGTGTCAAACAACAGGGGAACTTCCTGGAGATACCCTCTTGGCACATATGGGAAAATAAGCTTCTACATCTCTTATGTACATTATGTAGAATATGATAAGGATATATCACATTCTAATTGTTAAAAATAAAAAATATTGAGAGCAGCCAGAGAAAAGAGACACATTACATTCAAAGGAAAAAATGTGAAAATCACAGCCAACTCCTTGTCAGAAATCTTATATTATGACTTGGATCTGGAATGGCCCCCCAAAATTTAATGTGTTAAAAGCATGGTTCCCCAATGCAGCAAGATTTGCAGATGAGGGTTTTAGTCAATGACTAGATCATAAGGGGTCTTACCTCATCAGTGAATTAATCCATTGAATGCAATAATAGACCAATGGAAGTTGGAGGAAATAGATTCACAGGAGCATGCCCTAAAAGTACTTATTTACTTCCTGACCCCTTCCCCACCCCTCCCTCCCTCCCTC
>PVKS010019117.1:0-38926 GCA_004027875.1 Aplodontia rufa
AAAAAATTAAAAAAATTTAAAAAAAAAGAATTTCTGGTGAATTCTATTAAAATGATTTCATCTTTATAGTGATAACAGAGATAGCTGTCTGGGGGAAAATGTGAAGTAGTGCACAGAGTGTTTAGAATCTACCATATTTGGTTTTCTACTTCAATTTCCTAAATAGTATATGAATTTATGAAATAAATCCATTCCTAAAAATAAAAAAAAAGATTGTACACTGATATACATGAAATAGTTTAATTTCAGGGATTCATGGATCCTTCCAACCCAAGTGAAGAACCTTTAATCTCTTTTAACCAGGGATATATTTAAATGAGGATACTAAAGTTCAAGGAGACTAAAATCTTGTAAAAACCAAACAGATATTTGTTTAGCACATAAGCATTGGCTATCGTTCCAGTTTTCACAACACGTGGTTCCAGATATTTCCATTATGCCCAACTGATAATATTGTTACAGGAAATGAATTTCAGCAATTTTAAAAATCAGCACTCCACCAGCAGATATGGACAAGTTAAGTCAAATATATATTGTAAAATATAAATATTTTATTTTCTTAGCATATTCTACAATACAGATAGGAAAGTAGGCTGGTTAAAAATAGTTGTGAGAGGGTTGGAGAGGTGGCTCAGCAGCAGAGCACTTGCCTGGCATGCGGGAGGACCAGGGTTTAATCCCTAGCACTCCATACACAACTAAGTGAAGGGGGGAAAAAAAAAAGATGAGAGAAAGTTAACTCTCTCTTTCTCTCATTCTCTCTTAAAAAAAAAAATAGATGTGTAGGCCTACACAAGTTTTCATTTTTCCCTCATAAGGTAAAAACAAAGAAAAATTGATGGTGGTTTACATTATTTCCTTTTTGTTGTTGTTGCCAGGAAATGACTTTTCATGTGAGAGTTTAAGGTTCTATTTTTTTAATCATTAATATCTTGTTTTATTTTTCTAAATTTTTGGATGAATTTGGTAGGTTAATCTGGTCCAAATAGATGGAGAAGAAAGAATTAGTTTCTAGACATATGATTTTCAGACATTATAAATTAATAAAGGTAATTTTATTTTTCTATTTGTTTTGTTTGTGGTACTGTAATGTGGCTTCAGGCAAGCTAGGCAAGTGTTCTAAAGGTAAGGGTTTTGAAACTTTTTATCATAAAAATGTTTAAATATGCAGAGAAGAAGAGAAAAATAGTAGAATGAACACTTGTAACTTAAAACCTTTAATCAATAACTTTTATCATTTTAACATCTTTTCTTCATCTTTCTGTATTTTTTCTTCTTGGACCATTTTAAAGTCAATCTCCCCCTAAGCACTCTGCACACATCTCACCAAAATGAGGACACCCCCTTACATAACCAAATCCCCATATATTCAACTTAATATATTGATTCCCTAATATTATGTAATATTCGGTAATACTCAGTCCATATTCAAACCATTCCCAGGGTTTTATAGATTTATTTTCCAATTTAGAATCCAATCAAGGAGCATGTGTTCAACTGCTATGTCCTCAGGCTTCTTCAGTCCAGACAGCGCCTCCCCACACCTGCACCACATACACACACTCCTTTCCCCATGCTACTGACTTCTTTTGTTTTGTTTTGTTTATCAACCCAGGGGCGCATAACCATTGAGCCACATCCCCATCCCATTTTTATTTTTTATTTTGAGACAGGGTCTCAGTAAACTGGGTCATGGGTGTAGCTCAATGTTCAATCCCCAGTAACATACGCAGATATATTTCCCTATGTGCATTAGCTAGCTGATCAGTGTGGTGATAAGTTGGTGAAAATATCCAGTTTTTAAAGTGATTTTTTAAATGATATTGACCAACTTATATTGTTATATCATGTGCTTTACAAATATGTAACAATGAATCCTACCATTATGTATAATTATAATACACCCATGAAAAAGAGAAAACAAAAAAATTAAAATTGTGTTTAATAAATAAAAATAAAGTCATTTAAAAAATCTTTTATAAAATAAAAATAAATATAACTGGTTGATTTTTTGTTTTTTTTTTTGTTTTGGCAGCACTGGGGATGGAGCCAGGGTCTCACACATGCTAGGGAGAGTACTCTACAACTGAGCTACACTCCCAGTCCCATGATTTTTTTTGTACCAGAGATTGAACCCAGGGGTGCTTAACCACTGATCCACATCCCAAGCCCTTTTTATATTTTATTTTGAGATAGGGTCTCGCTAAGTTGCTGAGACTGGCTTTGAACTTTCCATCCTCCTGCCTCAGCCTCCCAAATTGCTGGGATTATAGGTGTACATCACTGCACCTGGCCCAGGCCCATGATTTTGATAATTATATTCAGCTTTTCAAAGATTCTTCAAGCTAGAGTATATTCAACCTAAACTTATGAAAACAAACCTTCAGAAACTTTTTCATTTTTTGCTTATATCCTTGTTATAGGTGCCATTTCAGGTTACTGTAGTCATGTGCATCTGGACTGGTGAACTGGACACTGATGCTTTCTTAAAGCTATGTGTTGTAGCTCACTTACCCATTCATTTTATTTTGTGACTATTACGTGCTAAGTTGAGAAGTGAAGCAATGTGTACAGCTGTGGACGTGAATGTCACATTGACGTGAGTAATGAAAGGTGATCAAGGACACTGCACCCCACACAAAAAAGAAGCCAGGCCTTACTGTAGGTGGGATGGCCAGGAGACTCACTGTGACGCAATCGTGCCACACATGGACGTTGCAGTTCTTTATTTTTTCTTTTATAGCAGGTCAAAAGACGTGAGTAAACACATACTCGTGACCAAACATGGTGGTATCAAGCCTAATTAGGAAGACAGCATCGCTTCTCAAGTCTGCGTCTGTTCATTTTCTTTATTTCATTGGTTTTGGTTTCGGCCTCATCTGTGATTCATTTGCCTTTTGTCATCTTCCACGATGGCTTCTGCAAGCATATCAGCCCCAAAACATACGGCATGGCTCGCACCCACTTCAAACATTGCTTAAAATCTCATTTATTATTTTGTACTGTGGTCTCACTTAAAAGCCAGTGTTACTGAGACTACAGAGCACATACCTTTAATTCCCAGGGTGTGGGGGCAGGGGACAAATGGGAAAGTAAGAGCAAGCAAGAAGGAGAGCTAGGACTGTAAGAATGGGAATGGAGCAAAGCAAGAAAATGCAGAAGTCTTACAGCCTGGCGGAATCTCTAGACACCAGAAAACTGGAAACTGCCCAAACATGGGCTTAGGAGAGTAGGGAAAAGTGATGAAGACCAGGACTGGTTTTTTTCACCCTAACAAGAGGTTAGTTACTGAAGGACCCGATTCCCAGGATTACAAGGATTTGCCTGAGTGGCCTAGGGAACATTTATCTGCAGCAGAATGAATAAAATGAAGAGATGGGATTCCGTGTGAGCAGTCTATTGCATGCGGCTATATTTAGAACTGAAATTAACACTGGGAGTAGTCATATTAAATTGATACCAGCAGGCAGAACCTACATTAAGTAGGCATTATGTTTTTCCAATTAGCTTACACTTTCAGGTACTAGACTCCAGGTGCGTGGGGGGAGCCAAACCCAGCTAAAACCCACGTGGGTTTAATATCGTTCCTTTAAAGAAAAACAAAAAATATCGGCTGGGGCGGTGGCTCAGTGGTTGGAGCACTTGCCTGGCATGTGAGGACCCAGGTTCAAACCCCAGCACTACATATCTACATATACAACTAAGTATCGGTAAAGCAAAGGGTAGATGGAAAAATAAAGTTGATTCTCTCTTTCTCTCTCAAAAAAAACAAAAACAAAAACAAACAAAACCATGTGTTGAAATATCTCATGCCAGTAGCTCGATCAACTTATTTTCCTTTCTCCATTCCCTGTGTGAGTCAGGTTTTATTGTTGTGACCAAAATACCTGATAAGAACAACTTAGAGCTGGAAAGATTTATTTGCGGCTCAGGGTTTCAGAAGGCTCAGACCATAGTCTGATGACTCTAAGGCACAAATGTCATGGTCGAAGGTCATGACAGGGGGAAGCTGCTAACTCATGGTAGCCAGACAGCAGAGAGAAGAAGGGGCCGGGGACAGATATAGTCCCCAGTGACATCCTCAGTGACCTACTTCCTCCAGCTACGTAGTGGGCTGTACAGTTACCACCCAGAAGTCTATTCAGATTATTAATCCAGCCAGGTTCAGTGGCTCTTGCTTATAATCCTGGTGACTCAAGAGGCTGAAACAGGAGGATCTCAAGTTCAAGACCAATCTCAGCAACTTAGTAAGGCAAGACCCTAAGCAACTTACCAAGACCCTGTCTCAAAATAAAAAATGAAAAGGGCTGGGGATATGGCTCAATAGCTAAGTGCCTCTGGGTTCAATCTCTTATACCAAAAATAAAAAATTATAATAATATGTTAATCCATAAAATGGAATGATCCACTGATGAAGTTTTAGCCTTCATGCCCAATCTTTCCACCTCTGAACCCTGCTGCATTGCCTGACATGTGAGCTTCTTAGGACATCTCAGATTGAAACCATGACACTCTGAGATAGAAGATAGTCACCTATGATTACAAACTACCTGGATATGGGCTGTGCAGCCTTGGAAGAGGACAGGGTCCCAGCTCTCCATAGGGTGTGTGCGATACTGATGCACCCCCTCCCCAAAGCATTTTGGGAATGACAAAAGAAAAATCATTTCTATAACAGGAAAGAGAAGATGATGGGAGGGAAGTTTTCCTGCTCCTGGTTCAGTGGATATTTTTTCCCCTTTTTCCTAAAAAAGTTCTAAGTCACATATTTATAAGAAGCTCAAATTTCAGACCACACATGAGTTTCAGGCAATGAATTCCTCAATAGCTAATTGCAGTAGGGTTTCTTCATGTTGGAAGCCGCAGTGAGATATGGAACAGGCAAGAGAGTGACAGACATTGAACTACAGTTTCATTCCTCTTGCTGAAGTGGGAGTTGGCCAAAGGAGGCAGCTTCCCAAGCTTTCATTTTTTATCCACTGTTTCATTTGGGCAGACTCCACTTACATACATACAATGTGGTCATTTCAACCTCAAATTCTAAAGGACTAGAGAGCCAATTTCTTCCTTCTCTTCCAAGTAAAGAGACTTCAGATAGCCAGGCACAGTGGCCACACATGTAACCCCAGAAGCTCAGGAGGCTGAAGCAGGAGGATCACAAGTTCAAATCAGCCTCAGCAACTTAGGAAGACCCTGTCTCAAAATAAAATAAATAAATAAAAAGGCCCAGGGATGAGGCTCAGTGGTGAAGCACCCCTGGATTCAATTCCCGGTACCAAAACCAGAGATCAGCATCACCCTGTGATGTTCACTGATGTCTACTATCTGTCTCTATGAATCTGACTATACTCCATATTACATTTAACATTTGTTATGTCTTCAAGATTCACTGTGTTGAATGCGTCAGTTTTCTTCCTTTTTAAGGCTGAATAATATTCCATTACATAAATGCACCACGTTTTGTCTGTCCATTCATTCCTCAATGGCCTCTTGTATTTTTCACACCTTTTGGCTATTGTGAATGATGCTGTCTGTGAACATGAGTTCTGTCAAGTGCCTGCTTGTGGTTCTTTTACATACACAGCCCGAAGTGGGATTATTGGATCCTATGCTAATTTTATGTTTAATTGTTACTGTGTTTTTTCTCAGCACTTCCCTATTTTATATTCCCACCAGCTTCAAGGATTCCATTTCCTCAATGTCTTTGCCTGCCAGTGAGTTTTAGTAATTTTAGCAAGTGAGCTCTGACAGTCAGGGTTAACTTTTCTTTGTTAGCAGGACTGTCTCCATCTTTGTTCAGCATCCTGATCCTACAGTTTTTTGTAAGGAAGGGGATAACAGTTCCCAGTTGTGACAAACCCCTCCCCCTACAGCACACATTTTCAGATGTCTCCTAAGGGGTACAGACAAGCTGCCCAGTTAGAACCCCAGTCTATGCCATGAAACTTTTCTGCTGCCTTAAGGCCTTGTCTCTGCAATCTAAAGATCCTAGAAGAGACTCTTCTCTGTCTTCTGTTGTGACACCCTTTCCTTGATTTGATAAGCAGGAGTGGAGTGGTTTAAATGAATGGAGAAGATAGGAGGGGTGGAAGGGAGAGGACAGAAAGGGGAAGGAGGGAGGGAGAGGAATATTTGAAAATATTAATTCTCCACATAAGTATTTCTATTATTTACTATCTTCTCTGAAGTAACTAAGCATTTTTTTTAAAAGAGAGAGAGGGACAGTGAGAGAGAGAAAAAAATTTTATTTAGTTTTTCATGTGGCTTTCTTTGCTCCAACACTTCATTGTGTATGTGGTGCTGGGGTTTGAACCTGCATCCCTACACATGCCAGGCAAGCACCTGAGCCACTGCCCCAGCCCTATAACTAGACATTTTTGTGATCTTTATTTTCTTTTTAGACAAATTTAGATTTTCCAAAAATGCCTTAGGCTTACAATAAATCTTTCAAAAAACCTAAGAAATATATTCATAAAATGAATGTTCTGATGATGTAAGCCCTGCCTAGAATATTATACTGATCTAGTGACCTGTCTTGCTGACAGACTTATTGTCTCTTGACTTCTCATGACCCAGGGTGGTAACTCTAGTGGGAAGTCAAGGAGGTCAGTTAAATGATCATTAAGTGTCATCTAAACGAGCAAATGATCACTAACCAAGAATTCACATATTTTGAAAGAGCCAAATTTTCCAAAAGTGTAAATTTTTCATTCTTTTTCCACTTCACTTAAATTTTATGTATCTTTTCCATTTTTATAACCCTCTGATGTTCAAGTCATCTACTTCCCTAAATGGTCAGGAGCTTTGAGGGGAGAGACCTGGCTACTTTCTAACCAAGTGATGTAATCTTTATGAATCTGCCCCCTCATGCACAAATCTCTGGACTTCCACTGCTTCCTTCGAAGCAGTGACTAATTAAATAAGGTTTAAATTAAAATAATTTTCTCATAAGAGAAAAACAATTGCATTCCAAATGCTTAGAAAAATGGTTTCTATGCCCCTCCTGCATTTTTTTATTGCACAAATATGAACAGTTCATCAACAATCTAGGAGAAAATAAGTTATTATTAAGTTTAAAAAATGATTTTTTGCTGGGCGCAGTGGTTTGTGCCTGTAATTCCAGCAACTCAGAAGACTGAGGAGGCAGGGGAGGCTGATGCAAAAGGATAGCAAATTTGAGGTCAGGCTGGGAAATTCAAAATAAAAAAATGAAACATGGTTGAGGATATAGTTCAGTGGTATATACTCCTGGGATTGATCACCAGTGCAGTCAAAATACAATTGTTTTTAATTTACAAAATAAAAATTTTACAAGTCACATCTGTAGAGTCACAGATGATCTTAGCCTAGCTCTATTATTCTAAAACTTCTGTACAAGTCTTTGAATACAAAGTTTGGTCACACACTTTTGGATGTTTGGGACCAAGATATTCTTTAATGTGAGAAACTTTTTGCTGTTGTTCTGAGCATTCATTGAGAGAGTAAGTTATCTATTGGGCATCTTTTTTAAGTGAACCTTTGGACTCACTTGCATAAGTTTCCACTGCTTCTTTATCTGTGGATCCTAAGTTATAAAAGGCATTGCCTAATCATGGTTTCATCTAAAATTAAAATATAAGTGCTCCCTGATGATGCATGTGAATTCACATAATTTCAGAATATTATAATGACCTGGCATGACAAATGACAGCTGTCTGATAAAGTTCTTACTTGAAGCTCAAAGAAGTGAATGATTAGTGAGAAAACGGCAAGCATCATTAAATGTGCTAAACTAAAATTAGCACTCATATATTTTTAAAGGATGGACTTTTCTTCATTCTTTTTTCCCTGACAAAACTCACTTGGCCTGGAGAGTTTGACCTGAAGCTAAACTCTAAGCACTATTAAGATTAATCAAGGCAATGAGTGCAACTTTCTTAGCCCAAAGTCTAGAACTTAATGATCATTCAATAGAATTTTTTTTAACAGAGAACAGTGAGAGAGAGACAGAGAGAGAGAGAGAGAAAGAGAGAATCAGTTTTACTTAGTTTTTCATGTGGCATTCGTTGCTCTGAGACTTCATTGTGTATGTGGTGCTGGGGTTTGAACCCACATACCTGTGCATGAGGGGCAAGCACCAAAACTGCTGAGCCACTGCTCCAGCCCCAAAGTTCCAGAATTGTGATGGTGAATATAATGATGCCAATGATTCTACTTACCTATTTCTTTTAAAGTTGGTTCAAATGGTAAATGCTCAGGAAGTCAGGTTTACCAGACATGTTTATGTTTCAAAATCACTAATCTAACCGAATCCATGGTCTGCCCTGACCCTGCTGCGTGTCATCATCTTGGCAGGATGTGTTCAAATTCTTTAGCAAAGTAGAGTGAAACCTTCAGGATTTGGTGGCTGCAAACCCCTGTGGCCCTAAAGCCTCCCCCAGCCCTTCTCACCGGCTGCCTCAGGTACATCAACATATTTAGTTCTTCTGTACCCACTACTGAGCCCTGCCTCTTTGCCCTTGTTTAAAAGGCTCCCTTTTATCTTCCAGGAATGGACATGAGCTTTACGTTTAAACAGAGGATGAATCAGTGAGAATTATGCATAATTAAGCAGTCTTGGTCAGATTGTGGTCTGGTGGGTCATTATCTCAGTTCTGGTTCTGCAAGATGGCTCTAGAGAAGTCCTTATCATTTGAGGGGCAATTTCCACTTGCTTCACAGGATGCAGGATGTTTAGCTATCACACTTGTTTGTGATCCTGAAAGAGGGCAATTCAGTTCCCTTGAGACACTACTTCAGGGAGTCTCATCACGGGGTAATCTGTCTGCAAGCTCCACTGTTTCTGGAAGGTGTAGGGCAATGACTAGAGACTTTCAGGCACCATTCCAGGGGTCTGGAACAGGATGTTTCAAAAGCTGACAGCTGAATGTCCCTGCAAATCTTAGAAAAATACCTCAGTTACTCTTATCTTGGTGTCCTCACTCTTAAATGGGGAAAGATAAGTTAGGTAAATTTAGGGCTAATAAAATTTGTGTTGCCATGTCTAGATGCAGAGCTAAGCAACCTAAAAGTTCAGGTGATAAAGGAGACAGATTCAAAACTAAGGCAAAGATGCAAAGATTTAATTCTGCTTTTATTTACCTATTGGGCATTGACAGGCCCAAAAGAAGAGTCAGTGTTTTAAGCAAAAGCAGCTTCTAATTCTCTGTTATATTATGATAAAAGCATAATTCTTGATGTGTAAACTTATCAGTAGTCATTTAATCATATAATAAAATCTCAACTGCTGTGATGGTTAATGTTAATGTGTCAAACTCATAGGGTCACAGGGTGCCCAAATACATGGTCAAGCATTCTGGGTGTGCCCATGAGGGTATTTTTGGATGAGGTTAACGTGTAATGGTAGACTAAACAGAAAAGATTGCCCCGTCTAATGTAGTGGGGGTTATAAGTCACCTGAAGGCCTGAGTAGAACAAAAGACAAAACAAACAAACAAACAAAAAACAAGGAAACTCCTCCAGTCTGTCTACCTGTCTCCCTTGAGCTGGAATAACATGCTTCCTTAAGACTCAAGCTGAAGCATTGGCTCTCCTCAGGCCTTGAGTCAGTCCGTTTTTGCTCTGGAACTGGAAACGTACCATTAATTCTCTTGGTTCTTAGGCTTGTTCTGGAATGACACAATCCACCGTTCTGGCTTTACAGCTTATTCACCAAAGGATATTGGGATTTCTCAGTCTCCATAATCAAGCAATCCAATTCCTTATAGCAAATATCTCTCTATTCTGGTTGTGTTTCTCTGGAGAACACTGACTAATACAACTGGCCAAAAGAAGTATAATTTTATCAAGTTCAGCCATGAAGTACCACAAAGTTTTTCACAAAAAGCAATGTGTTTCTTTGTTTGTTTTTTAGTGCTGAGGATAAATCCAGAGCCTTATGCATGCCAGGCAAATGCTGTACAACTGGGCCCTATCCACAGCCCAGAAATAATACTTCTAGTTTATATACTGTAGATACAGCTGAGAATAGGAAAACATTTAAAGGTAAAATATATGTAAATAAAACTTGCACATTATTAGTTTACTCCACTGCCATATGTTAGATACTATATTTTATTTTTCTTTGTTTTCCTTTTTAAAAGAAACTCTTCCATGATGTATTCACTGAACAATAGCTGAAAGGTTTGGGCATCACTTAAGGGAGGAACAGGATAAGAAAAGGAAGGAGCCCCAGTGGCAGGAGGTTTAATTTTTGCTTTTAAAACTTGTTTCCCACTCCTCACTCTTCAGGAGCTAGTTCTGTCTCGTGGGCTGGGTCTGCTCATGGGCCTGGGTCTGCTCATTTGAACACATTGACCAGGCAATTCACTCCACAAACTGGCTTGCCTGATTTTTTACTTTGACAAAAATTTTTAATTGAATTAATGCTCATCCAAATATGAAATTAAAGGGAGCAGGAGAGATTGATAGAAGCTTAATAGGAGACTGATCCATCTTCCATTCTCTGAGCTGTCTCAGTGATTGGGTGATTCTTACTTCAAATACAGGTCAAGTGTGAGGCCCCGTGAGGCTTAGACATAATGAAATAACCAAGAAAAATCCAGTAGATTTTTTTTTCTTCCAGTATGAAAATGCATTGTTTCCTCTTAATTATATCCAGTATTTATTAACAACCCACTATGTGCTTATGAGGGTAATTTTAATTTTTCAAAGAACTTGGAAATTATTTTCATAAGTCTGTGTTGTACTTCTAATCTCAGAATCCAGGAATAATAGATTTTAAAATTCTTTGTACACAGTCAATATTATTTTATCACATGAGCAGGATTTTCTTTTTTCTTTTCTTTCTTTTTTCTTTTGTTTTGCTTTATTTCATTTTTGGTCTATACTAGTGATTCTACCCAGGGCCTGGTGGTTGGTTGGCAAGCACTTTACAACTGAGCCACACCCCTAGCCTGTTTGTTTGTTTGTTTGTTTGTTTTCTTGGTACTGGGGATTGAACCTGGGGCACTCAACCACTGAGCTATATCACCAGCCCTTTTTATTTTTTATTTTGAGACAGAGTCTCCCTACATTGCCAAGGCTGGGCTCCAACTTGCTATCCTTCTGCGTTAGCCTTCCTGGTAGCTGAGATTACAGTAGTATGCCACCATGCCCAGCTAATACTTTTTAAAGGTTAAGAATTAACAGAACTGGGCTGGAGCGGTGGCTCGGCGGTTTCAGAGCTTGCCTTATAAGCTTGAGGACCCGGGTTCAAACCCCAGCACCACGTACACGACTGAGTGTTGGAGCAACTGGGGCCATGTGAAAAACTAGATAAAGTTGTTTCTCTCTTTCTCTCTCTCTCTCTCACTGTCCCTCTTTCTATAAAAAAAAAAAAAAAAAAAAAAAAAAAAAAAAAAGAATTAACAGAACTATGTGGTTGGGGATTTAGCTCAGTGGCAGAGCGCTTGACTAGTTCATTCCTCAGCCCTTAAAAAAAAAAGAATAACAACTTTCCTATTTTATCTTAATTCATACCCTTTGGTCATTGGGTGGAAATATGTTTAAAATTTATTCTTTATATAGAGTTTTTAAAAATGTTTCCTAAAATCAACTGATATTTCATGAAATTTATTAATTTAGTCACCTTTTGATATGAACATATCTTTTCAAAAGTATCAAATAAATTTGTATTCAATTGCTAATAGTTGAGATGATTGAACTTGTAAAAGTTCCTACAATGTTAAAAGATAACAAATCAAGGTCCTTAACTCAGATAATTTCATTGAACTATAACTATATTAAAAAGAAATAAAGAAAAGGGTCATTTGGATTTTTTAATGTTGTATAGAACAAAAACTCATTTTAGTAAACAAATGTCCCTACGAAGTACATTTAAAACAGAAAATGGTAAATCTAATTTGGACCTTTATTATTTAATTTGCTTTGGTGGGAGGGTGCTTTATTTGGGAAGGTTGCTTTTCTTTACTGGAGAGAGAAGCAGCGCATGCGCACACACTGAGTCTGGCTCGCTACAAAGCAGCAATCGGTGGCAGCAGGGGCCTCTAGTAGTGGAACCACTGCCCTTGTCCATTGTGACTGATGTAGTCACAAACCTTGAAGAAGCTAGAGGACAGTTTCTCTCTAGTTCATGTGAGCGTTCTGTTATGGAGCTTCTGCGAAATGGGAGGTTTTCTTCTCTCTGTTTTGTTGATGCTAAGGGAAGAACTCAGCCAATAAAAATTTATTATTCATTCTTGTCTAGACAACATTTCCCTCCATTTAGATGAATGCTGCTCACATCTTCAAATTACCTATTTCTCAACACACCTTGTCCAATAGGCAGTTTATAGAATTTGCTTCCTCCCAAAGCAAAATCCTGAATACATGAAATCTGATATCTTGCCATTTTAACAGATTCCTAATAATTTTAAAAATTGCCTATTTCATTTTAATACTTTACACAGTTGGAAGGTTGTTGAGGGATAATTGGCAGAGTCTCTGTTTTCTTTAAAAAATAAATTCATAACAATGAAGTATTCTACATTTATTTTATATTACTATTTTGGCAGTTTTATTTTATGACACAAATATGAGTCTATTATATTGTCTGAATTTCTAAAGTATTCAATTCATTACAGAAAAAAGTATTAGGAAAACTTGCTTTGCCTTTTTTCCCTCTGGACAATTCCTGAGTTTTTAAATTCTATTAAAGGACTTAATTTATTTTTCATGGCCCATCACCAATATCCAAGATAGTATCCAATTTCTTAATTCTGAAGTCTGCCTTGAGTGACTTCCAAACCAAATTAAATGAAAATACCTTAGGCAGCCTGTGTTTATACACAGTGGCAAAATTAACTTTAAGTTACATGGATCACTGCACTGGAGACCCTTCTGAGCCTCTACTTGGGCTACTTCTGAGTGCATTTCATGTGTCCCCACCAAGAAGGCTTCCACTTCTTGTATTCTGTTGGAAACAAGATTCTTGAGCACCTACGTTGAGCCAAGCAAGATACTGCAGAAACAAAGGTGGATAAGACTCAATCCCCAGTTCCATGACCTTTGTTGGAACAGGTTTCTAAACTATGAGGCCACTGTGTTTCCAGAGGCAAAATGTTTACTTTTATCAGTGGGGACAGAGAGAGAGAGAGAGAGAGAGAGAAACAATTTTTATTTAGTTTTTCATGCAGCTTTTGTTGCTCTGAGACTTTGTTGTGTACATGGTGCTGGGGTTTGAACTCTCGTCCTTGTGCATACCAGGCAGGTGTGTAACCACTGAGCTACCACTCCAGCCCCAAGAACAACTTGTTATAAGCCACACATTATGTCATTAATGTGCTTGACTAATTGTGCAAAATTGCTTTCTAATGCTGGTCAACTACAAATAGGAGACAGCTTTGAGATACCTCAAAAACATCCTGTATCACAGTCCACTGCTTGTGAGAAAGCATGAGAGAGGGATTAGCATGATGCAACCAGTTTTCCATGTTGACTGGGTCAGCCATGTGAATAGAACACACTTTCTTAGTTTCACCTACACACTAGTGTTGCCCAGTATTCTGTTATATGCTTGGTACACAGCAAACATGCAGAGAACACTCTCATCAATGAATGGATAAATGGGTGGATATTGTGGGCTTATTTAGGGTGAAATAGGTAGAAAACCAGTGTTTGACTTAACATCTAGATACCATTCTACCAATATTTTTCAATAATTCCATTTTGGAAAACCTTCATTCCATTTGAGTCCCTTTCCTTGTGGACAATCTCCTCATTCTCCCACCCTGTTAAAATTAAAAAGCATATTCTTAATAGATTATTTCAAAATGCTCTTCTTCACTAAATCCCGAAAGTTGCTATCTTGCATGACTCAGTGAGATTCAACATTAAGGTAGTATCAGAACACATGTAGCTTTTAGAATTTTGGTGAAATGAGGTTGAGGCAGATTCAGTCGAGGTATACAAAATCTCAAAGGACCATTTTAACGTGAATGTTTTAAGGCTAATGTTTAGCTCCTTCTGGGAGGGGTTATGAGAATTATAGACAAATATTCAAATTATAATCTTCCCTAAATTGTTTGGCAAAGCCCTCCCAAAATAATACAAGACAAAAATCTGGTCTTGGCTGACTAGCAATTTTTGTCATCAAGTTCATTTTTGTCCTATCTTCCCCATGCTCCCAAGAACCCAAAAGACATTAGTTAGCATACTTAGCATACAAGGATCAATGTTCTGTCCTCCTGCTTGCTCTTCTTCCGGGTAAATTCATTCACTTTTTCATAGATAAGTTTTTTTTTTCTTTTTCTTTAGAGATGGTGGTGGGTGAGCGCAGGGGGAGAGGGAGGGAGAGAGAGAGAGAAGTCAATATTATTCATTTTTTCATCTGGTTTTTATTTTTCTGTCAGTTGTGTATGGGGTGCTGGGGTTCAAAACTAGGTCCTCCAACATGCCAGGCAAGCACTCTGAAGCTGAGCCAACTCTCCACCCCAAAATTCATTCACTTTTAATCTAGTGCATTGAGTAGTTACTTAGGTTAAATTTCATTAATTCTATTTTCATATCATAAAAAACATCTAGATTCTAGGGAACGGCCAAAACAAACTAGATGATGTGATTCTTTTTGATAATAGGAAAATATCTTTTATCAATAGACTATTTACATTCAAACAAGGGCAGAACAAATTAACATAATACATCAAGACAAATTTTCTTTTCTTTTTTTTTCTTTTTTTTAAAGAGAGAGGGACAATGAGAGAGACAGAGAAAGAGAGAAACAACTTTATTTAGTTTTTCACATGGCCTTAGTTGTTCCCACACTTAGTTGTGTACGTGGTGCTGGGGTTTGAACCTGGGTCCAAACCACTGAGCTACCACTCCAGCCCCAAGACAAATTTTTTTTAAAAATATTGCTTCAATTGTATACTTCCGTAAGGAGTTTTTGTTTTTGTTTGTTTGTTTATTTAGTCCAAACGATCTGGAAAATTCCCAGCTTCCTACTTTCTGAGTATAGGCAAATTTGTCCTCTGTCCAACTAACATTAGGCTCAAATTTGAAAGAGGAGAAAAAGAACTCATAACTGATAACATTCAGAAACTAGAGAAATAAGATTATAGATAAATTCATTTTTCTTGTGGACATTCATGAATAAAATGGCTATATTAAATTTATTGAGTCAAACAGAATATTGGTATGAGCATAACATTTCAGAAATTACAAAAATTTACATTTTAATGATGTAGTGTTCATACTGATTTTACAATTACACTTTTCACCTTTGAATATTAAGTGCATACTTTGTTAAATATTACATGGCTGAACATGAAAATTTTATCATTAGACAATCCACTTGTTTCAGATTTGGCACTAGGAAAAGAAAATGAGTTCAGGATTTGAATTTTATCTTTAAGATTCTGTCAAATATTTATCAGGTCTGACTTTTTTTTTTATTCTCCCTAAGTGACTCTCTTGCACCAAACCCAACATTTCCTTCTGATAGAATCTTGGTCTCCCCTAACGCTACCACTGTGTTGATTTCAAACTCCATATAAGGTTCTGATCCTCATTCTTCCATTTGACTACATCTCCCCAACTGGAAAATCATGGGAAAATCAAGTAAATGGCAGTGAATGGTAATGAAAGTACTTGGAGGTTTTCACTCTTCCATAGACTGAACAATTGCTTGTTGGGAATTGTTGGCTTGGATTCTCTTCCTAGGATGGAATGTAACATATTCCAGCTGACGCATTCAAGGCAAGAACATATATCATGATTAATTTGACAAATGACCCTAAACCCAGCACTGCTGCTTGGGAATTTTCCTTTTGAGTGCTTTGCTTACAACGAGTTTATGTGCCAAATAAAAAAAGAAATTTCTTCCATTTGACCAAAAGGATGAGCACTCTGAAGTTTCACAAGCTTTGCCTTTTGTTTCTAAACCTGTATGTCCTTCTTTCTTTCTTTTTAAAATTTCAAATTGGTCATCTCACCCACAAATGTTCTTTAAACCAGAGCAAAATGGGCCTGAATTTAAACTAATGCCAGGTCTTCCCTATTGCTGGTCATCTCCCTCTCTGTTTACAGGAAGACTTGGAAGTAAAAGAAATGACACATCTTGGAAGACGGAGCTGTCATCCCTTCTCCTTCCAGTCCCTGGTAACCATCATTCAACTTTCTGCACAGTGAAAAATGGTGAATTTGACTGAGTACTTCAGATAAGTGGAATTGTACAGTATTTGTTTTTTGGTTAAGATTTATTTCACTTAACATAATGTCTTTAAGATTCACCCATGTTGCAGTTTGTGTCAGTGTCCTTCCTGTTTAGGGCTGAACAACACTCAGTTGTGTATGCACCATATGCCCGCTACCCCTTCAGCTATCAGTGGAAATTTGGATTGTTTCCTTCTTGGAGCTGTTATAAATGATGAAACTATGAACATTGGTATACAAATATCTTTTTCAAGACTCTTCTTCCAATTCTTTTGGCTATCTACGTAGGAGTAGAATTGATGGGTCATATTGGCAAATCTATGTTTGACTTTTTGAGAAACTACCAAATTGTTTTCCACAGGAGCTGCATCACCTTACATTCCCACCAGCAGTGTCTCAGGTTTCTAATTTCTCCACATCTTCACCAACACTTGTTATTTGTTTTTGTTTTGTACTGGGGATTGAATTAAGTGGCACTTTACCACTGAGTCACCCTAGTCCATTTTTATTTTTTATTTTGAGAAAAGCTGGCCTCAAACTTGTAATCCTCCTGCCTCAGCCTCAAGTCATGCCTGACTCTGTTTTTTCTTTCCCTTTTTTCCTTTATTTTTCTTTTCTCTCTCTTTAATAAGAGCTATTCTAAGTGGTACATGCCTACCCATTTATTTTAAACATTTTGAAAATAATACTTTAACAGAAGAAAAAGTGTTCTGATAGTGTTTCTTTACAACCACAATTTTTGGGTTAACCTGATGGTTATTTTGTTCAGTGAACAAGTACCATTAATAGTACTTCCAACTGAACACATCAACCAAAGTTCCTGAAAAATCCTGAATAAACACCTGCTAGTCCTATTTCATGGATGGCCATGACCTGTGACTATATGTTCATTAAAATTTTACTCCTATGACTAGCAACCAATGTTAAAAACTGAACAGGAAATCTTCAATTAAATTAAACTGAAATTAAAAAATTTAAAAATTAAAAAAATTTTAAAACGAGAGAGCGGGAGGGGGGAGGGAGAGAGAGAGAGAGAGAATCACTTTTATTTAGTTTTTCATCTGGGTTTTGTTGCTCTGACACTTTGTTGTATATGTGGTGCTGGAGTTTGAACCCATGTCCTCACACATACCAGGCAAGCACCATAACTGCTGAACCTTCTCTCCAGCCCAACTTCACATATTTTTAATAAAATATCTAGATGGCTGAGATAAATATGTTTTTTTTTTCAGTATACATGTAATTTCAATTGTCTACCCTGTGAGTTTAGATGTAGTTTAAGGGTATAAATGGTCTGAGAAGTTACAAAACCATCAGGAAGTCCCTTGCCCCAACTTTCCCTCTCCCTAATTGAAAAAGAAGATTCTACAAGGAGGGGGAGGTCAAATCATTAAGTAACATTCAACAATTTAAAAATACATCTTACATGTTCTGTGACTGCTGCTTGAATTAGCACCACCCCACCCCTGCCCACTGAACTCTGGCTCAGCTGCCAATTATGCCACCAACTCAGTTCTTTTGCTCACTTTTTATTGATCTACTAATCCTCCTGATTACTGAATGACAAGCCCAGTCTATTCATCTCCTCTGTCCCCACCTTCTAGAATTCTCAACTTTCATTGTCACTGGTATTTAAGAGATTCTACAAGCTATAGAAGTTCTGTTGGTATAAAACAGAATCACAAAATACTAAAACTTCGAGGTCACAGAGGAAAGTTAAGGGGCTTTAACCTAGATAAGTTAAAGGGCTTTTGGAGTTAATAAGCAGCAGATCAAGAATTCGTGTCTATTGATTATCAGGGTGGGGGCCATTCTTACATGTTCTCTTTTCCTTGGCAAGAGTCCATCCCAGAGAGAACCATTAAGAGATTATATTCTAGGGATGCAAATGTGTGGTAACTTGTTATCCAGGAAAGGACTCCACCCTATCCCTCTGCCACAGGGCAAAGACATAAGCCTTTCCCAGGACAGAGTACAACCTGTCAGGAGCAAATCTAACCTTGCAGAGAACCTCAACAGCCTGAAAAAATATTTATTCTGTGTCCTCTTTTATTTCCTTCATATCACTTTTTTTTAACATTCTTTTTAAAAATTTTTGAACAACCATACAAGTTTTTAACAAAATAATATAAAATGTGGATAGTTTCTGGATATTAGATTTACCCCCAGGAGTGCACCCCCCCCCCAATTACCCACCGGCATCCCTCCCTTCCCTTACCCACAATATCTCTAAAAAAGTATTAGGCTGTATAACATTAGGTGCAGCATCCTCTTACATAATGAATTCACTGGTTCACATTCATACATGCATACATATTGATAGAGTTGCTTAAACTTGATCCTTGTCCAGGATCTCTTTCCCCCACTTCCCAATCTCATGCATGACTCCAGTATAGTTCCCCCAAGTTACAGACATAAATGACCATATACATGTAATTTAAACATTGAAATTAATAGATTTATATGCCTGCCTGGGGTCATTTGGAGTTCTCATGGGAGTCAACTGTACTCTACAGTATTGAACACCCCCCTTTTCTCTCCTGGTCCTCCCTCCCTTTCTCCTCACCCCTCAAAACTATAGTCCCCATAGCTTATGTGTTACTTCAGATTTGGAGGTCTATTAAACTTAGTCATCCTGTCTTAGGTTTTATCCTAGCTGCCACATAATGAGATAAAACATTTGATCCTTAACTTTCTGAGTTTGGCTTGTTTCACTCAGCATGATTTTTTCCATCTCCATCCATTTACCTGCAAAAGTCATGATATCATTCATTCTAATAGTTAAGTATAACTCCATTGTGTGTGTGTGTGTGTGTGTGTGTGTATCTGTGTATCACAGTTTTTGGGTCCATTCATCCAGGGAAGGGCATCTAGGTTGTTTCCATAGTTTTGGTATTGTAAATTGAGCTGCTGTAAATATTGATATAGTTGTATCTCTGTAATAAGCTGATTCTACCTCTTCTGGGAAAATACCCAGGAGTAGGATAGCTGCATTGAACAGTGGTTTGATCCTAATTGTTTCAGGAGTCTCGAAACTGCTTTCCAAAGTGGCTATATTAGTTAGCAGTTCCATCAACAGTGTATTAGTGTTCTTTTCTCCCCACAACCCTTCTTGCATCTATTATGGTTTGTATTCTTCATTTTTTGCCATTCTTACTGGGATGAGGTGGAATCTCAGTGCAGTTTTGATTTGCATTTCTTTGATTGCTAGTGATGTAGAACACTTTCCCATCTATCTTTTGGCTTTTTGAACTTCCTCTGTTGAGAAGTTTCTGTTTAGTTCAATAGCCCATTTATTGATTGGAGTGTTTGTGTTTTTGGTATTCAGTTTTTTGTATATTCTGGCTATTAGCTCCCTGTTGGAGAGGTAGCAGGCCATGATTTTCTCCCATTATATAGGTTCTTTCTTGACACTCTTGACTAGTTCCTTAGCTGTGCAGAAGCTTTTCAGTTTAATGACATCCCACTCATTAATTCTTGGTTTTAATTCTTGTGCTACAGGAGTCTTGTTAAGGACCAAGGAGCCCGCACCAGTATGGTTGAGTGTTGATTCTGTTTTGTCTTGCATGGCTGCTGGCTAAATTCCTGGTTCTTTGATCCATTTCTATTTTATTTTTGTGCAGGGTGATAGATAAGGATCTTATTTCAATTGTCTGCATATGGCTGCACCAGTTTGTCCTGCACTATGCTTTTGCCCCCTTTATCAAATATCAGATGGTTAAAGACTTGTGGGTTAATCTCAGTGTCTTCTATTCTATTCCATTTGTCTTCCTGCCTATTATGATACTAATATGGTGCTTTTTTGTTAATACAGCTCTATAATATAATTTCAGGACAGGTATTTCAATCCCTCCTATCTTTTTGTTTTGTTTTTCTTTGGGTTTTTTTGCTTTGTTTTTGTTTTGTTTTGCTTAGTAATACTTTGGGTATGTTGGGTTTCTTTTTGTTCCAAATGAATTTGAGAACAGATTTTTCTATATCTCTGAAGAATAACATTGGTATCTTGACAGAATTGCAATGAATCTGTACAGGCCTTTTGGCAGAATGGCCATTTTAACTATATTGATTCTGCCTAACCAAGAACTTGGGATATTTTCCTGATTTCTCAGGTCTTAGTCAATTTCTTTCTTCAATGTTTGATAGTTTTCATTGTAAATATCTGATACTTCCTTTGTTAGATTAATTCTCAAATATTTTATTCTTTTTGAGGTTATTGTGAACGGATGGATTCTTTGATTTCCTTCTTTGGCAGAATTGATGTTGGAGTATAGGAAAGCTGTTGGTTTATGGGTGTTGATCTTGTATCCTGTCACTTTGCTGAATTCATTAATAAGCTGTAAAAGTCTTCTGATAGAGTTTTTTTTTGGGGGGGTCTTCTAGGTATAAGATCATATCATCAACACATAGAGCTAGTGTAACTTCAACTTCCTCTTTTCCTATTCAAATCCCTTTGATTTCTTTCTCTTGTGTGATTGCTCTGGCTAGGATTTCAAGGACTAAATTGAATAAAAGTGGTGAGAGTGGACAGCCAGCCTTGTCTTGTTCCCAAGTTTAGTGGGAATACTTTCAGTTTTTCTACATTAAGTATCACGTTGGCTATGCATTTGTCATAAATGGCCTTGACAAAATGAAGGTTATGTTCTTTTGAACCCTATTTTCTGAAGAGTTTTGGGCATAAATTGGTGTTGGATTTTGTCAAAGGCCTTTTTTTGCATCAATTGAGATGATCATATAGTTTTTGTTTTAAATTCTGTTTAAGTGATTAAGTACATTTATCGATTTGTGTATGTTGAACCAGCCTTGCATGCCTGAAATGAAGCCCACTTGATCGTGATGTATTATCTTTTCGATTTGTTTTTGGATGTGGTTTGCTAGGATTTTGTTAAGGAGTTTTGTGTCTATGTTCATCAGGGATATCGGTCTGTAGTTTCCTTTTCTTGATGTGTCTTTGTGCATTTTGGTATCAGGGTTATGGTTGCCTCATAGAAAGTATTTGGGAGGGTTCATCCCTTTCAATTTCATGGAATAGCTTACTAAGAAGAGGTGTTAATTCTTCTTTAAAAGTCTGGTAGAACTCAGCTGAGAATCCATCAGGTCCTGGGCTTTTCTTTTTTTGAAATGGTTTTGATTGTTGTTTCAATTTTGCTACCTGATATTGGTCTGTTGAGCTGATCAATATCTTTCTGCATCAGTTTGGGAATGATGGATTTGGCTAGGTGTTTGTCCATGTCCTCCAGATTCTCCAACTTGGAGGAGTATAGTTTTTTAAAGTAGTTTCTGATAATCCTCTGGATTTAAGATGAGTACATGGTAATGTCTCCATTTTCATTTCTGATTTTGTTGATTTGCTTCATTTCATTCTTTCTTTTGGTAAGGTTGGCTAGGGGTCTGTCAATTTTATTTTATTTTTTTGAAGAACCAACTTTTTTTTTTAAGAGCAAGGGACAGTGAGAGAGAGACGGAAAGAGAGAATTAATTTTATTACTCAGCAAGAAGGAAGAAGTAGGGGGTATCTCAATGCCTGACCTGAAATTATACTACAGGGCCATAGTAACAAAAACAGCATAGTATTGGTATCAAAACAGAACTGAAGACCAATGGAATAGAATAGAGGATTCTGAGATGAACCTCCATAATACCTTCAACTATCTGATATTTGATAAAGGGGCTAAAAACACAGTGTGGAAGAAAGATAGCCTGTTCAACAAATGGTGTGGGACAAATTGGATGGCCATGTGTAGACAACTGAAGCTGGATCCTTACCTTTCACCCAGCACAAAAATTAAATCAAAATGGGTCAAAGATCTGGATAGTAAACCAACAACTTTAAATTTACTTGAAAAAGAAGTAGGATCAACACTACAGGACATAGGGATCAGTGGTACCTTCCTTAACAAAACTCCCATGGCTCAAGCAGTAAAGTCAAGAATAAATGAATGGGATGCAATTGAACTAAAAAGCTTTTGCACAGCTAAAGATTTAGTCAAGAGCAACAAGACAGAACCTACAGAATGGAAGAAAACCTTTGCCTGTTAAACCTCGGACAGAGGGCTAATATCCAGAATATACAAACAACTAAAAAAACTAAACACCAAAACTACAAATAACCCAATCAATAAATGGGCTACGGAGCTAAAAAGAAACTTCTCACCAGAAGAAGTCCAGAAAGCCCATAAATACATGAGAAAATGCTCTACATCATTAACTATAAGGGAAATGCAAATCAAAACTTCAATGAGATTCTACCTCACTCCTGTTAGAGTGGCAAAAATGAAGAACTCGAACAACAACAGATGCTGGAGGGGCTGTGGGAAAACAGGAACACTGTCACACTGCTAGTGGGACTGCAAACTGGTTCAGCCACCCTGGAAAGCAGTGTGGAGAATCCTCAAAAAATTAGGGCTGGAACCACCTTATAACTCAGCTATCCCACTTCTGGGTATTTTCCCAAAAGAGTTAGAATCAGCATACTATAGAGATATGGCTTCATCAATGTTTATAGCAGCTCAATTTACTATAGCTAGACTATGGAACCAACCCAGATGCCCCTCACTGGATGAGTAGATTCAAAAACTTTGGTACATACATACAATGGAATACTACTCGGCCATTAGAGAAAATGATATCATGGCTTTTGCAGCCAAATGGATGGAGATGGAAAGAATTATGCAAAGTGAAGTATCCCAATCTCAGAGACTCAAGGGCCAAATGGTTTCTTTCATCTGTGGAAGCTAGAATACATCAGGAAGTAGTATGTTAGATAGCAAAGCTAATAATAACCTCAAATTTTATGATTCTTTATGCAAACAGGGGGATAATTGCCTAGGATACCTGGAGGTGTAGGGTGGGGGACAGGATGGGGGGCGGGCTTAGGAAGGATATCTAGGAGACTGGAGGGTGGGAATATGGGGGAATCACCTCAGAAGGAGATCTCTGACCTCCACGAGATATCCATTTAACTCAGGGGGTCTACTGGGGGAAACACAGAAACATGGGGAACCCAAGTGGGGCATCCATGACATGAATTAGCCTTGCATAACTATGTACATATGCATTTGTTCTTGATTATTTGACAATGTTTCCCCCTCAATTGTAACTCCATATTCATCTAATAAAAAAATATTCATAGGGCTGGAGCGGTGGCTCAGCAGTTTGGGTGCTTGCCTGGCAAGCATGAGGACCCAGGTTCAAACCCCAGCACTATGTACACAACTGAGTGTTGGAGCAATAAGGCCATGTGAAAAACTAAATAAAGTTGTTTCTCTCTTTCTCTGTCTCTCTCACTGCCCCTCTCTCTTTAAAAAATATATATATATTCATCTTAGAATGACTGATTTGGCATGGTACTGGTACCTTCAAAATGACCAAGGGACAGAGGTGGAATTACTACTACATTGTAGCAATACTACTACTTACTATTTTAATAGGTTATCAGGGATACAGTTAAGACTCATTCTTTACTCAATGGTCTCAATCTTCTTGGTGAAGTTCTTACTCAGAACTTTGGAGAAGAACCCTAAAGTTTTGAGACAAAACTGGAAAAATAAAAATTCAGGGGGCTTTCTGAAGGAAGCTAACTTGTGGACTTGCTCATCCCTTCAGATGAGTCTCTGCTTCAATTTCAGTTTTGCTACTTAGCTCTTACATGATACTAATCGAATAACTGAACTTCAGTTTCCTCTTCTATATGACAGGGAAGATGACAAAGCATTCCTCATTCTAGATGTTTTCTTATTCTTAGTACCTTTTCTCTTAGTTCCTCTCAAACGAAGCAGAATAACTAGAAGATCAGAAACAGCTGGGGTACACACTGGAGTATTGAGGAATCTTTGTCCCAAGTCTTGGGTGCTTGGATGGCAAAAGAGAGCTTAAAACTGATTGATTCTGAAACATTTTTGGAGAGACAACTTCAAACATTATGTAAAATGGGATAATGTTGGATGATCTCAAATCAGAGAGGCAAAATTTTGAAACAGGAAAAATGTGTGTTCAGTTCCTCCCTGCACCTAATTTCAAGTCCCTTCTTTGTCCTGAAGGATGTCCTTTCTTGGATGCTCAGTATCCCTTTGCTGCTCATGGATACTCTGTGTAGGCCTTTACTCTTTGAGGAAAACTATGGACCCAATCTGGGTCTCACCTCCCATTCCTCTTATCTCTCAGTGTCCTCATCACAACCTCCTTATGCACAAAGCCACCTTCAGTCCAGAGAGCTGCTCAGGCTACTGACTTTGAGGTTAGCTAGCTCACTCGGGTTTTAGGGTTTTCCTATTCAAGAGAATCTGAAGTTGCTCCTGCAGAAGGTTTTAAGGATAAGACACCATCTAGGAACCCTTTCACTATCCTTCCTAACTTCCATGCTGAACACATGTATAAATTTTTTTTTTTATTTGAAAAGAGGTAAAGAAACCAACTGCCAAATACTGCTTGCTCAGGTCACCAGGATTGTACCCTGCCCTCACCTCACCACTTAATGAGTCACTTGAGCAGCCAGCACAGACAGGTTTTCTGAGGTATTTACCATGGCTTAGAAAACACTACTATCAGGCCTCAGAAATGGCCTTTGGGAATTTTCAGCCTTAAAAAAACGTTTTTTTGTTTTGTTTTGTTTTGTTTTGTTTTTGTTTTTAGTATTGGCTGGTATAGAAATATTTTTAAAGGCAACAAACTAATGTTTCACTTGTCTACTACAGGAGAACCATGACTCTGCCAGAAGCATTTCCTCTGCTTTTTCCTCTTTTAAGACAAGCAAAACTGAGAAGGGGGAGGAAATTCTTTCAGCACTTAAGATCTTTCCAGTTAAAACACTCAATCTCAAGTGGCATAATAAAATCACCAATGAGCAAAGCTATTGAGGAATACATCAAAATGATTCTTACAAGCTACAGTAGCGGATGAGGCCCGGCCTCACCTGCCTGGCTAGTTTTGGTGTAGGAGACCGAAACAGACCAGGTAGGAAGTGTCATATTTGCAAGATTCCAGGGGGGGGCGGACATTTAAGCTATAGAGAGTCCTATGGAAATCAGAGCCTAGAGCTGTAGCCAGAGCAGGGCCTACAGTAGACAGAGATGTGAAGGCTTGTGACAAGGCAAGTTATGTCCTGTGAGGCCAACAGACACAAACCAAAAAAGATTTTCATGTACACTTTGCAGAAAGGCCTTGTCATCTGTCACATTCGGGTATTTTCGGCCACACTTGCATACATGGATAACCACAGTGTCAACAGTATCATCCTTGACTACAAAAGACAACAGTGATAAATCTCCTGGCCCTTTGAATTTGAAGATAGCATTGTTAACTACTGTGAATGCCAGATTTTTTATTGTCAACAGAGCTTCTTAAGTTATTTATGCCTGCAATGAATTGTTTTAGATCACCTCCCTCTTTTAGCTGCTTTTCTGAGACATGTCATAATGAAATTGAGACTGTTGTCAGCAGTAACATGTCCTGCACTGCCTAAACAACCACTGGAACTGGAGTTCTCAAACATAAACTCTGGACCTCTCACTCTCTTAACCTTGCTCCACTTTAGCCTGTCTCTATGATTCCCTCAGGAACTTATCAGTGGCACAAACTGCTATCTCATTCTTCGTTCTGAAACTCTGAAAATCTTCCAAAGGAATAAATCACTCTCTGAGACTCCGTAAATGCCTGGTTCTAAACCATTCCTGCAAGGATTTTTGAAGAACCTGCACAAGGAGGCTATTGTATGCATATACAAATAAATGACACAATTCAATGGTTTAATACTATCTGCCAAGTTAAACTACTGCCGAGCAGCTGTGCACATTTAAAATGATGCCTGGCACAACTGGAGATCCATAAATCATTAGCTGAATACTTTCATCCAGTTAAGAGAGCAAAATAAGAAAAAAAAATTCACAAATTGAGATGTGTCTAAGGACATGGATGAAATCACCATTCCTTTCTGAATGTGAAAATAAATAAAAATAAAAATAAATCCTCATTTTGCTAATGTTAAAACTAGAATTTCATTTCTAGAGATAAATTTTCTGACATATTAAATTCTGGCACAGAATCTTGTTCTCAGGAGGGTTATTTCAGTCTCATTGCTTTGTCTTTCTGTAAGAGGGCAAAATACAAGGATGACTCACCCTGAGCAGCAATCATTCCTAAAAAGGAATGTGTGCCTATGCCAGGACTCCAAGACTTTCCTGAAATTAGAGCCGTGTTATAGGTTTGGGGCATCATCTCCGTGTAGTCAAATCCTTTTGTCTCGATTGTCATCCACAGCAGTCAGATGGTGGAGTCAACAGATGCCTTGATCCAGCCTTGGTTGGCCTGGGCAAGTAGGCTTAGCTAGAGAAGACAGGTCAAACTAAAATAAGGGGAAGTTGCATGGTTATAATTTGAGTCACTGTAGGATGGAGTGACCAAGGATTGGTTACTTTGGATCTGAGGGATTTTTTGGGATGCAGGAATTTTCATGTCAAAATGAAAAAAGTTGGGCTGGAGCGGTGGCTTGGCGCTTCTGGCATTTGCCCAGCATAGGCAAGTACACGGGTTCAAACCCCAGCACCCACATACAACTAAGTGTTGGAGCAACAAAAGCCATGTGAAAAACTCAATAAAAATTGATTCTGTCTCTCTCTCTCACTGTCCTTCCCTCTTTAAAAAAAAGTGAAAAAAGTCCTGGGAAACCAGGATGAATTGGTCAAATCGAGTAGGTTATTTGGAAAACCTGAATTGCCCTGAATAAGCTGATAATTCTCAGTTTCTTTTTAGCTGAATGGTACATCCATCCCAGCCATCCAGGTCCCATTCACCATTATGACCCAACTAATTCTATTAATGGAGTCTTTGTTTTGTGCTCTCTTCAGTCAAGAGGACTCACATTTAAAAAGATTAGAAAATCCTTATAGGATTGAGTTAACTCAAAAGGAATCTGTAACTATTTCTTGTTAGCCTCAAAATTACCATTTTTTTTTGTGCTTTCTTCATGTGACACTTCAAATGTAAACTATTATACTCTCAGGCTGTCAGCAAAAGCTCTGAGAGACACATCTGAGCCATGATTGCTCCTAGGAAGTTGCACATCATCACTCTAAGCCTAAAATATAGATGAGGATCACAGTAGAAATAAGGCCAGATGGCAGAGAACCCAACAAGGTGAAATGCTGAATTTCAAAGTTGCTGTGAATCAAAGGCTTGAGGAATTAAATACATGCTAAAGATCCTGGAAGGCAAGGGCCCAGAGTCCAGCTCTCAGGGAGCTGAAAATCAGAAATAATTCCTGCTGTCCTATAGTGTTTCAACCTTTTTACTCAACTTGGTAACTATTTCTTAATTATTGTGTGCCAAAAATTGAACCACGTGGGGGGATAGGGCCATAAACAAGGTCGACATCATCTCTTTTACCATGGAGTTTATGGTCTGTCGTGTATGCGTATTTTCTTTCTCCCTGTTAGACTGTAGACTTTTCAAGGACAGGACTAATATTGTATTTACCTTCTTAATCTCCTCACACCTAGCACAGTGGTTTACACATAGTTAATACTCGAAAAGTTTGTGGAATGAATGAAGAACTTGACTGACCAGTGAATGAAGTCAGCTGAACGCAGTGATCTTTTATGCTTCTTTATGAGCAAGAACAGCGCTAGACCCCAAGTTAGAGTAAAATGAGAGGCCTACAGGTGTTCCATATTCACAGTTGGAATCACGCCAGCGGGGCTGGGATTACAGAGATTCTTGCACCAGGAAGTGTTAATGTGATATATATTTAGCGCATGGGCTCTAAATATTTCACAGCTGAGAATAAAGTAGAATTGCCTGGATCAGAGCATTGAAAGAGTCCTTGTTATAGGAGCAAGACAAAGTAAATTGTTTGAAGCTGAACTTCATCTTGACTAAAATAAGTAATGTGATGAGAATTTCTGTGTAGAAGGCATTTTTAGCCCTGCTTTGCACATATCACAAATCTTGAGGTGATGAACCATCTCATTTCTCTTCTGCTCTCATTTGCCTTTTAAGATGCAGCTCAGCTATCAGCTTCTCCTCCAGGAAACATCCTTTGGTGATCGTTCTGACTTGTCCTCATCTGGGCAGAGTTGAATAGTGTCCGAAATTCGTGTCCACCTGGATCCTGTCAAGTTGACATTTGGAAATAAACTCTTCCAGACATGATCAAGAAGAGGTCATTCTGAATTAGGATGGGCACTAAATTCAACAACTGGTGTCCTATAAGGAAATTCAGACACCCACACAGAAGAGAAGGCCATGTGAAAAGAGAGGCAGAGATTGGAGTGATATATCCACATGCCAGGCATTATTAGCAACTATCAGAACCTAGAAGAGATAGGGAAGGATTCTTCCCTAGACACTTGAGAGGGTAGTTGGCTTTGCTGGCAACACATTTATTTTGATATCTAGTCTCCAGAACTGTGAAAGAATAAATTTCTATGATCATTCATCACAGCAGTCCTAGGCAACTAACAGAAGGCCCCTTTCCTTTTACATCCACCTGCACACAACACGGCCAACCACACTGGATGTTCCTTTGTGTATGTATCTCCCCACCCAGATTATGATTTCTGGATATGAACAAGCATGTTCTCACTTGTTCCAGTATCCTCAGCACCAAAAACAATAAATGTTATTAAAGTCAGCTGGGACATGGCTGGTCATTTTAAATGCCAACAAAATTCAAATCTGCCATGTTTGCCAAACTTTCAGATTCACTAATCCTTATCAAAGCCACGTGCTTTCTCCTAGAAATAGCTCCACACACCCCCCCACCACTGTCACTTTATTCCAGGATGAGGAATAGAAGTAACAAAATGTGGAAAAGTAAATTTATTACTACTTCATAAAAGTAGTATTTAAAAAAATCTATGCACATGCTCTTCATGGTAGGCATGCTGAAAACCATTGACTTAAGCACAGTTTGTTAAGAAAAGAGCCCCAAACCCCCAAAGTGTAGGATTTACTATTTGCAAGGCTGTAAAAAAGAAAAACCAAGAAGTTTGCTTAAACATACCATAAAACTGGAACCTCCTAATTTTGCCAGAAATATGACAATATTTTTGCAGAAATGCAGGTAACATCTCATTCTACTTCTGGGAATCTTCGCTGACTAGTTGGATTGAGGGCCATAAAAGAAGTCAAGTGTCCATAAACAACCTAGGAGGAAAATTGTTTTTGTGTGGACAGTGTCATTTTCCTTTAATACTATGTAAGTTTATTCCCTGATCTCATGGATGGCTATTTCTGACTGGAGTGTCCTTTCATGTGAAAATTAGGGGGGATTCCTTCCATCTTGTGTTCAGTCATTTTCAACACATGGATTCCACTTATTTCCATTAATCTGGAAAAGGGGAAAGAAAGAACATGGGGGCAGACCTAGAAGTGTTTCTGTCACTTCTGCATAGTTTCCATCAATTGGGATTTAGTCTCATGGCCATTTCTGATGGCATTAGTGTGTTGGAAGCCACATGTGTGCCCAGGAAGAAGAGGAGTCTGGTTTAGTGAACAACCAGCAGTCCCTGTCTTACTGAGTACAACAACTATTTTATAACACATTACAGCATCACACAAGTTTTAAGAAGACTTAAATTAAAAAAAAGCAAAATATCAAGAGCTAGTCTCGCAAGAATTAGGTAAATATATTAAATCCCCACAATAGTTGAAATGAAAGAAAACTGAATTAAAAAACAAGGAATTTGTTGAAAAATGGGAACTCTGGTTAAAAACAAGTTCTGCAGATATTTAGAAAATCATCAATCAAATAAGTAGATTATATTTTTCTACCCTCTGAATGTTTTGTTAAGAAGCTTGTGATTAACATTGGTCATTAATTAATTAAAAATTTCCTTGTCTCCAAAGTTTAAAATTTAAAATAATATAACCAATGACAGCAATTTTAATGTGACATTTAGTTGTAATTTGCAGATTCCCTTACAAAAAGCTTAGTTGTCAACATTTGACTACCTGTTTTTGCATTAAGAATGGCTGGTTCTATTCAACCACAGTTTCGATCAAATAAGTTGATGTTTCTGATAGCATCCATAACAAAACTCCACACATCTTGGTGTTTCTTGAAATGACACTGTGTCACAGGCCTTGTGGATCAACCCTAAGCAAGTTCAACATGACATTTGGAATAGTTCTTTCCTGATGCAGGTTGGCACAGCCTTCTTTTTGTTTTGTTGTTTTAAGACCTATGTTTTTTCTTTGTCTTTTCCAGAAATTAAGATTAATATAGTGAGGAGATTTAATCTTATACCAATTAGAATGGCAGTCATCAAGAATATATATAATAATAAATGCAGGAGAGGATTCGGAGAAAAGGGAACATTTTTATATCATTGGTGGGACTGTAAATTAGTAAAATCACTGTGGAAATCAGTACAGAGGCTCGTTCATGGAACCTCCATATGACCCAGCTAGACCACTTCTTAGCATTTCTCCTGAAGAATTGAAGTCATCTTAGTATAGTGATAACCTGCATACCCATGTGTATAGCAACACATTCCACAACAGCCAAAGTATGATCCAGCCTAGGTACCTATCAAAAGATGAATGGATAGAGAAAATGTGGCACATATACACAATGCAGTTATATTCAGCCATAAAGAAAAACAAAATTATGTCATTTGCAGGAAAATGAATGGAACTAGAGACTACTATGTTGAGTGAAATAAGTCAAACTCAGAAGGTCAAGGTTCATATGTTTTCTCTTATATGCAGAAGCTAGAGAGGACAAAGGAAAAGAAAGATTGGGAGGGATTCTCATGAAAACAAAGGGGAGGAAAAGATCAAATGATGGAGTGTAGAGAGGGAGGGTGAAAGTGCTGAGGAGGGATAGTAGCCAAATTACATTGCTTTATTGTGTGAATGCACAAATATGTAACAACAAATCCCATCATTATGTATAACTACAATGCATCAATAAAAAGGTGGGAAAAATTAATAGAGAGAGGCAGAAACTATGTCTAAATTATCTTTACTACATAAAAGGGCAGATTGTCACCAGCCTGCTTGAGAGGTATCATATACTGACTCAAGCAACATTAGCATTTGGTAATTTATGGTTTCTGCTGAAGCTTTTCTTTTCCCTCTTTTCTTTTTAGCTAATAAATGACTCTAATAAATTATCACTCTAATTGGGTGTTTGCTTGGTTAACTTAAAAACAGAGTTACTAACAAGGGTAAATGATTTAATAAGTCCTTTTGTTTTTCTTAACAAGGCATCTCTTAAAATGTAAATGTTAAATTACAGGGCCCAATTATAAACCTTCGTTCATTTCATGACATCTGTGGCTAAAATGTTGGGGCCTTCCTTTGTGCATAAGTTATTGCATTAAAAACTGTCAGAGAAAATAAGTAGTGTATGCTTTATTAAATATGTTATTGAGTAAGTGAAGTTTCAAAACAAGGAAAGGATGCCTAAACTGTTTTGTCCTGACATACTCCCGTGTGTGTGTGTGTGTGTGTGTGTGTGGTGTCTTACATAGTGAATCATTCCAAGATTGCATAGTAATACCATTTCACGCTTTGAGAAGCTAGGGTAATGTTTGCTTCTTTGTTAAAGTAAAAGTCAGCAGAAAACATATCATAGAATGCGGACGATGAAAGCAGAAGTTGATGTTAGCATAAAGACAGGCTGCCTTTTATGTCTTCCTGGACTCTGCAGAGAGGAATCCCAACCTCATTACGGAGCAATGAATGTTTCCGGTTAATTCGGGTGTGTGAGTAACAAAAGCCGGTGGGGGAGCAGAGAAAAGCCAGAAGCAGGCTTGGACTGTTAAATAATCTCTTACAGTCTTGGGAGATGCTTAAATGAGTAAAGCAATTAAAGTCAACACACCTGGGAGGCCAGGAAGAAAACTAGAGAAGAGAGCTAATGACAATAAAAACACACAAGCAGTTGGCATCTACAGGAAGATTCTGAAGTTGGTGGTTCAGCTAAGCAGTAAGGTGTCTCACATCCTAATAATATATGACTAGATGTTTGTTGGAAAAACAAATATACCACGCACACACAACCAACACACACAATTTGTGTGTGTTGCACAGCACCAACTTTACCCATCACACAAACATAAGCAGTTTATGCACGTTTATATGTAATAGTAGATAAATTTACACACACACACACACACACACACACACTCACGCGCGCGTGCGCGGGCACACACACACACACACAAAGAATGCACAGAGAATGATTGTTTTGCTCAGGCGCGTAGGTGAACTTTGATGGAACTTAGTAAAGAACACAGAACATTTATTACCATGATCAATGGCTCTCTGGGGAGTCATTTCCTCGCCCTCCCCGCTGGAGGTACTGAGCTGCAGTGACAGCGCTGGGGAAGAAAGAAAGAGAACAATAGGTTCTGTGAGTTCAAGAAGCTGAGGTTGCCCTCACTGGGTGGGTGGTACAAGCATCAGTCCTGAGCAGCACATAATTCAGAGAAGTGACGGATTCCTGTGCAATGTGGAAATAGCAAAGCGGGGAAAATGAGAGCAAATTATGAAAGTGCACTTGAATCACCCAAAGTGCTGAGGATTTTTCGTGTCAACAGATTCCACTATTGAAAAGCCACACGCCTGGTGAATTTCCTGATCAAATCCAGGACACTAAGTAACACTAAGCAACCCAAGAATATTACCCAAACCAGACTCCACAGAGTGTTGAGCCGACTGGATCAATTAGAAAACAAGTAGCTTTTTCGCCCTTTATAAAATAGTGAATGAATGAATTTTGTTTATTTGAATTTTAAACAATTTAATATAGTTAAATCAGAGCCTCTGGTTCATTTCAGTTCTTTTACTGCCACACCCAGGGGGCAGGGCTGGCTTCAGTTTCCCTGCCTCCTCTTTGTTCGTGATGACAAGCTAAGAAGGTATTTGCTGGATCAAACTTTTTTTTTTTTTAAAGAGAGAAGGACAGTGAGAGAGAGAGAATCAATTTTTATTGAGTTTTTCACACGGCCTTCATTGCTCAGACACTTAGTTGTGTACGTGGGTGCTGGGGTTTGAACCCATGTACTTGCCCATGTCGGGCAAGCACCGTAACTGCCGAGCCACAGCTCCAGCCCTGGATAAAACTGTTAACTTCACATTATTCTGTTTTTTTTTTTCCTTGCTTTTGACATCCTTTCACCTCACTGTGAGCAGAAAGTCCTTGGTTTCTTCAATTTTGTAAGGCATGGTGACCAGAGAGGACCCTGACAGGCACAACCCTAGAGAAGCCTTTTTCACCCTCCTCATGAGAGTACTTAAAAGCTACTGAGACTCTCCGTTGCTCGTCTTTCATTTCAAAGTTACAAAGCAAGAAAATTGACCCTGGATACCTTTTAACATTTAAAAAAACCCTTTTCATTAGACCATATTAATTAAATGAAGGTGGTTCCTGCTGTTCACCCTGGCTATATTCTCTCCTTTATTTTTCATTTACTAGATAAGCTCCTTGCAGTATCCATGGACATATTTGGCTGTTTTAAGAGGTCAGATAGATGCCTGTCACTACATTTTAAAATCACACAAAGGTAACAACCAGAAAAAAGCTTTGCACTGATGAATGAAAGGCCCCCTTGGGAGTGTATCCCAGTGTCCAGGGCAAATTTGGAGCCCTGGCACCCAGAGATGGGCAGTGTTGAGAGATAATTGCCAGGGCTGACTTGGTGCGGAGGATCCATGATTGGCTTTGACATTGAGTGGAGGATGATCAAAAGCCTTTCAAGTCAGCCTCCAAGGGAAGCTCCATTGCCTTTTGTCTTTTCCAGCCCAGTGTTTTCTCCCCCATTGCCCCCTGCCAAGATAGGGACTGTCAACACTGTGATACTCCCAGCTCCTACTTTCAATGGAGAGAAAAAAAAAAAAGCTGAATCTAAGTTCTATAGAATAAAAGATTTTTATTCTATATAACAATGGATTCTAAAATGTGTTGATTATCAGAGTCCCTTGATCATATGAGGAGTTTTTTGTTGTTGTTGTTTTATTTTATTTAAAAAAAAACAGTTTTAGAATGCATAGCTTACAGTCTGAATCCTTGAGCACAGGGTCAAACTCAGCAATCTGTAATTTGAATGCTCCCAAATGACTCTAATGATCAGCCATATTCGAAAATCAGAGACTTAGTTTAGGTATTTTTTAAACCAAGTATTTTTTTTTTTAAAGAGAGGGAGAGTGTACCAGAGAGGGAAAGAGAGAATTAACTATTTTGTTTTTCATCTAGCCTTTGTTTCTCCAACACTTAATTGTGTATGTGATGCTGGGATTTGAACCCAGGTACTCAGTCAAGCTAAGCAAGCACTCCAAACATCTGAGCTACCACTCCAGCTCCCTAAACCAAGTATTTTTAATTGTATCTCTGGAGATTCCATTTAAAACATACTGCTTGCACTTTGCTCCCAATTCAAATACTTTACCAAGTTACACTATGTCCTTCCATTTTCTTCAAGTGACTGTGGTTTATAGTTGTAACAAACATAGCCCTGCAGAAGGATATATTTAGCTTCATTTTTATGAAACTTACTATGGAACTTAAATCAATAGCGTCCACAATTTCTTAAAATCAGAAAAGACTTCATAATTCTATTTTTATAACACCACAAATTATCATCTATCATTTCATGGGATGTTGTAAAATCTTTGAAATTAAACTTCCCTGGGTTTGCTCGAATTGCTCAAGTTGGAAAAACACTGCTTTAGATTGAAGGAAAGATTCCAAAGCATTTCTGTTCTCCTCTATGCTCTCCTACCCTCCCTGCATCTCCACACAACACCTGTGCAACAGAAGCTCTCTCCTAAGTTCTTTTCCACTGAAACTCAGGCAGGAAAACAGACACACACTAGGTCCTTTTTGAGGGGTGATGGTATTAGGGATTAAACCCATGGGTGCTTAACCACTGAGCAACATCCCCATATCCTCAGCCCTTTATATTTTTATTTTGAGACAGGGTCTCCCTAAGTTTCTTAGGGCCTTGCTTAATTGCTGAGGCAGGCTTTGAACTTGCTATCCTCCTGCCTCAGCCTCCTGAACCTCTGGGATTACAGGAATGTGCCACTGCACCTGGCCACACTAGGTATCTTAACAGAAGGAATTTGATTAGGGAAACTTATTACAGATGTCAAAGGGTGGGAAAGTAAAAAGGGCCGCTATGAGCACAAAGGAAGGAGGCAACTGCCACTCTTAGGGATGAGATTGGAGTTACCAGAACTTGAAGTTGGACAAGGGAACACAGAGATCTGGGACCCAGGTGTAAGGGTGTGGGCACTGCCAAGTCACTGCAGGTGCCCTGGAGCTTGGAGGACTGCATCTGGGTCTGGGGCTCTGACCTCCCAGGGTGGCACTACCTGGATGCTACTGCCACAGTCCAGTCCAAGGGCAATGAGGTTCTGAGTGTGAGGAAAGAAGCTGAAGACAGGAACAGACTACTGTGGCCAGTGAAAGGCCATCAATAGAGTGCCACCTGCAACAGCAAAAGAAGAAGAAGGAAAATCCCTCCCTATTCCTCCTGCTGCCCAATCTCCTTCTAGGATGTGCTAAGAGGAAGCCAGCTGACCAAAGTAAATGTGGTCTCCAAGTCTTGGTCATTGCAAAACAGAGCAGCTAAGAGTGTCTTAATCAAGCACAGGGTCAAATTGTCCCTTGGGTCAGAAAAGCATTGGAAATTGCCCTGGAAAGAACAAAGAGATTAAAGCTTTTGTTTTAATAACTATGAGGGTTTTTTTTTGATAGTCAAATAAGTTTGGGAAAATCATCTTTTAATCCACTCTGGGAGCATTACAGTGTCAGTTGGCTTGCTTTTTTATTTATTTGCTTTGATAATGCTGGAGATTGAACTCAGGGCCTCTTTCATGTTAGGAAAGCGGTCTACCACTGAGCTAGACCCCAACCTCCAATAGTATATTAAAGGACTTGAGAAGTCCTACAATACAGGAACCTACTTTACTTTGCTTAATTATTTCTATTTTCCCTCAGAAAATAGAATATTTCTGAGAACTTGCAAACTTTGTCAATGCTATTCTAAAGAAAGTACTACATAAGTCCAAACTACGTTTTTCTCTATTGGCTTATAAAACTGGGTAAAGGGAAAATAATATATCCAAGGGAAATCAAATAATTAGCAAGAAGACTAGAATGCTATCTGCTAAGTATTCTTCTACCTATTTCTCTTTCATGCTTCCTGATAGCTGCAAAATGGAGATCTTGGTCTGCCCTTTACCACACTGTTAGGGAGAAAATTCCTCACTCACCCTCCAGAAGGATCACTCCCTGCAAGCTGCAAGGAAGACCACCAAGCTCAGCAAAATCAGACAGCAATGGTGGTGTTACTTGGAAATGTACAGATCATGGCAGGGTGTCCTGGGATGCCAGGCTGCCTGAAACACACAGGGGGGCTTGGAAAGTATCCTATAGGGCAAAGAGTGGTTCTATTTTTATTCAGGAGCTAAAAAGAAATAGGGTTTTCTATCTTTACAGAAGTCTCAGGGTGGTGGTTATTCCTATCTCCATGCTGCCTCAGGCAAGAAGGACTGCTGCTCATAAAGCCTGTCACCTAGAGAACTGAGCTACAGAGTGAAGCACAGTCAACTTTGGGGAGCTGAAGTGGAAGGCTGTGTGGACATAGGGTCAGAGGCTGCTATTTAGCAGGTGCAGGTGAATAGGTAGAAAGGTTATGTGCAAAGACCCATGCTGAGAGGAAAGGAATGATCAGGGAGGGGGATGGGAAGGAGGGAATGAATAACCACTGGATGGTTTTCCAAATCTCGTGAGGACTGGCTCTAAATGCTTCCCATTTAGTTAGAAAGTTTTATTTTTATAACATCACAATATCCAACTAACTAAGTGGCCCCATTGTTAGAAAAATCCAGGTGCTGTAAGAAACCAAACATGTGCTCAGAAGTGGATGGCAAGGCAAACTTTACTTCTGCAGGAAGAGTGAGCTACCTAACCTGGCTAGCAAGTGCACCTGAGGTGGTAGTCCATTCGCTTCCATCCTTAACACAGTGCTCCCCCTTGCCCTGATTGGAGGAGCTCAGGGTTACAATCTAAGTGATTAGCTAATTTTAAAATTGGGGCAGGCAAAGGGAAGGGCTATGTTAAAAATGGCTACAATTGGATTTTTTTTTTTTTTTTAAAGAGAGAGGGACAGTGAGAGAGACAGAGAAAGAAAGAAACAACTTTATTGAGTGTTTCACATGGCCTTAGTTGCTCCAACACTCAGTTGTGTACGTGGTGCTGGGGTTTGAACCCGGGTCCTCTTGCTTGCCAGGCAAGCGCTGAAACCACTGAGCCACCATTCCAGCCCCTACAATTAGATCTTAACACCCCAATTAAGGCTAAATACTATATTCTGAAAATTGACCACCAAACTTTCTATTTCTCTCACCATCAAGTTATGTTAATCTAGCTTTTACCTCTGGGTTGGATTTTGTTCATGAAGACAACTGATTGCTGTCTGGAAACCTGGAATTTTCTTAGGCAAAAACATTTTTAATTAATTTTATGAATTTACTTGACTATTTCATATCGTACCCCAAAAACAGGTATCAAAAATTTTCAAACACCCCAGGTGCTTTGGAGGTCAAGGCAGGAAGATGATGAGTTCAAAGCCAGTGTCAGCAATTTAGCTGGGTCCTGTCTCAAAATAAAAATTTTTAGAAAAGGACTGGAGTGGTGGCTCAGCGGTTACGGTGCTTGCCTGGCATGCACGAGGACGAAGGTTCGAACTCCAGCACCATGTATACAATGAAGTGTCAGAGCAATGAAAGTCACATGAAAAACTAAATAAAATTGATTCTCTCTCTCTCTCTCTCTCCCATTGTCCCTCTCAGAAAAAAAAATCCAAACACTTGAATGTAGTGCACGTAACTGTCACATGACTTCAGCATATTTCTTTGCATTATGATATGCTACCTATAGACCTGAAATGATGCTAAATTCCTATTAAGATAAAACATCAAGGCCTAATTCTAGTGCTGAGAACCTTTCTGTCCCACTCATTTGGAAAGTAATCAGTTGAGACAGAAGACTGGAAAATTTGTCTCCAACACTCACACAACAAAGATCAGATGTTCCTGGGGTAGAGACAGGAGAAACCATGCCCAGTTAAATATCTATAGCTCCAGGAATTAAAATCTCCGATTAACATCTCAGCCTAATTCAGAACTTTCTTTCTGAAATTAAATTTCTTCCATTGGATCAGGCTTCATTACACAGGCAAGGTAATGTTCCCAACTATAGCCCAAGTCATCTCCAATAGGAAGAGGACCTATAACCGGTTACTTATATTTCTGTTCTTTTGACTTAAAGAATAGTACATCTTCCACCTTTTAAATACTCTGGCTTTACTATGGAAAGCAGTGTGGAGAATCCGCAAAAAATTAAGGATGGAACCACTTTACGACCCAGCTATCCCACTCCTGGGTATTTCCCCAAAAGAGTTAGAATCAGTATATTACAGTGATGTGGCTTCCTCAATGTTTATAGCAGCTCAATTTACTATAGCTAGACTATGGAACCAACCCAGATGCCCCTCACTCAACGAGTGGATACAAAAACTTTGGTACATATATACAATGGAATACTACTTGGCCATTAGAGAAGATGATATTATGGCTTTTGCTATCAAACGGATGGAGATGGAAAGAATTATGCTAAGTGAAGTATCCCAATCTCAGAGACTAAAGGGCCGAATGGTTTCTCTCATCTGTGGAAGCTAGAATACATGGGGAAGCAGTAGGGTAGACGGCTAACCTAACAATACTTCAAATTGTATGACTCTCAGAG
>PVKS010019118.1:0-26972 GCA_004027875.1 Aplodontia rufa
TGAGCTTGGGAGACTTCACTAAGCATAATTCTGTCCATCTCCATCCATTTGACTTCGAAAGCTATAATATCGTCTTCTCTGATGGCCGAGTAGTATTCCATAGTATATATGAACCAAAGCTTTTGTATCCACTCATCAAGTGAGGGGCATCTGGGTTGGTTCCATAATCTAGCTATAGTAAATTGAGCTGCTATAATCATTGATGAAGCCACATCGCTATAATACGCTGATTCTAAATCTTTTGGGAAAATTCCCAGGAGTGGGATGGCTGGGTCGTAAGGTGGTTCCATCCTTAATTTTTTGAGGATTCTCCATACTGCTTTCCATAGTGGCTGAACCAGTTTGCAGTCTTAATAACACAATTAAATAGGGTTCAGAAATCATATTACTGCATGTTGAAATAAAACAAAAATAAATTCTCCTTAACCACTGCTTCCTTAGCCATTTTTATTTTTCAATCATCACTTTGCAAGCAATTTTTAAAAAAATAAGATAGGTAATCATAAAAAGATCTCTGTCTCATTAACATCTTTCGAGAAGAAAAATTTCAATTATATTCTGTCTGAGTTACCACAAAACAAATTGGACAATGAAGAGTAAATAAGCAAGAAGAGAGAAAATATATGAAAGGACAAAAGATCAAGGAAGAACAAAGAGTTCTGATCAAGAGTTAAAAACAAAAGAAGAATTCAAGGTCATGTTACCTTTTCAAGTTAAATTCATTTTAACTCATAATAAGAACATTAAAATTGTTTATATTAATGGAGTACCATGTCATATTTTGATTCAGGTATACATTGTATAGTTTTTAAATCAAGTTAAACATAAATCTCCTCCAATAGTTGCCATTTCTTTATGGTGCAAAATTTCAAAATCTTTTCTTCTAGCTGTTTGAAATGTGAAATACTTTACAATTACCTATAGTCACTCTACAGTCCAATAGCATACAGAAATTCTTGCTTTGATTATACACTGGGAGTCTAGAAAGAAGGAAAGGAATTGTGCTTACTTGTTAGAAATAGGAGGTTTCTGGGAGCTGTCCAATGTACTGAGTGAACTTCATGGCCACAATTTACCCCCTTAATAGGGGGGTTGCTGTTCTCAGTGGTTCTCTCTGAAACCAGGTTCTTCCTGTACTCATGTGTTTAAGCTATTTCTTCTAAGTTCACCTTTGAAATTATTTTCTAAAATATTGCTTTGCCCTACTTGGTCTTTTAAAATACCTCTACACTGAATAATTAGCTATACATTAGCAAATAAAGAAAGGGGGAAAGGAACCTTTCTTTGTTAAAATTAGGGATTTTATGAAATCAGTAAAATTTCACTATCATTATACCAAATTTGAAATTTCTTTTTTAATTCAAAAAATATCTAAAGTTAGTCAATAAATTTCCTGAAGCAGAAGTCAATAAAGTGTAGTTTCCACTCTTAAATTCTACTGTAGAATGGACCATACAAATGGATGAGAAAATATGCCAACTGAATGTGTCAGGATTTTTCTTTGTTCATGTGTAAATACTTGATCAGCAATTTAAAAGTCCAAAGACTCCTCTCTGGAGGGCGAGCTGATCTACCCTTTGGCTTACCAAGGATAAATTGTATTTTTGAAAGGATATTGAAGCAGTTTTGTTAAAGGGGGGGTATGGTTTGTTTAGTCCCCAACTCTGGAAATTATACAGTAAAGTCCTACTGGAAAAAAAATTTGTGAACTTCCATTTTTCATTTTATTTTCATCATAACTTTTTCCCTGACATAAAACTCTATACGAATGAAAGATAAGGGTAGGAAAAGGAAAGTCAAGTGTCTCAATTGTTAGGCTGATTGCTACAAACAGACTTTAGAAGTCAGGGTTTGTAACAAGGCAGCAGAGTTGTTTAAGATGCCCAGGGAGGAAAAAGAAAGCCGGTTCCAACAGCGACTCTGGGGAATGTGCTCTGGGCCCCCCTGCCATGCTTACTTAAGCTAATGGAAGGTCTTGCCTTTCAGCAGCCGCTGCACTGGGAAACCAGACAAACAGCTCCCCTCGAACCTTAGCAGGAAGGGCCCCTCTTCAGAACATCATTAAAAGCACATGCACTTGCTTCATATCCATTGGCAGATCGTAGCAAGATTCAGGACTTCTAGCCTGAAGCCAAGGAGAAGCCATCCCGGTGGAAAATGCCTTCGCTTTGAAAATCCAAACCGAAATTAAATAACTACATGAAATAAGGAGCCTGGAGAACAGTAGTTGACTGCAGGGTTGAAGAGAGACAAAAAGCACACAGCAGGTAAGACCTGGGGGTTGTTGCCAAGAAGGAACTGTCCGCAGTGGCCGCTGCAGAAAGGTCTCAGGGCTGGAGGCCTTTGCTTTTACGCCCTCCAGGAGAGCTCAAGCTTGTCTTCTTCCATCAGCTTCGGGAGGAGGGACGTTACCATAGCCTTCCCAATCGAGGGCAACTAATGCTGTTATCAGCTTGGTTATAAATATTAATGTCCCTCAACCGTCGGTGATGGTGTCCCAACAGATCCAAGGCTGTTAAGAAGCCCCATCAGCAGCTTCGCCCCTCCCTGCGAGAAATCGATGAGACGCAGGGCCAAGTTGAAGCGATGGCAGCCTACCCGGAGAGCTGCGTGGACGACACAGTGCTGGACTTCGTCGCAGACCTGTCCCTGGCCTCCCCGAGACACCCTCTTCTTTGCGACTTTTCACCCAGGGTCCCCTTTGGGGACCCGGCTCTTGCGCTGGGAGAGGGAAGACCCAGGAGACTGGCGCAGTTTGAGGAGGGGACCCCAGAAGAAGAGGATTGCGAAGTAGAAGGGGACGAAGAGGAGGAGGAAGAGGAGGGACGCGGGAGAGGAGCTTTGGTACTCGGCCGCCCCAAGAGGAAAAGGGTGATCACTTATGCCCAGCGCCAGGCCGCCAACATCCGCGAGAGGAAGCGGATGTTCAACCTCAACGAAGCCTTTGACCAGCTGCGGAGGAAGGTGCCCACTTTTGCTTACGAGAAGAGACTGTCCAGAATCGAGACCCTACGCCTGGCCATCGTATACATCTCCTTCATGACGGAGCTCTTGGAGAGCTGCGAAAAGAAGGAAACTGGCTGAGGAGGGGTGGGAGGGGGCGTCTGTGCCCGCGCCCTCCTCGCCTGGGCACGCGTGGGTCTGGGGTGTTTGCGGACAGGGCAGTAGGTGCCACTGAAAGGCAAACAGCGATGCCCCAAGACACAACGTCTGGCCTTCCAAAATCTGGGTTCAGTATTGTAAAATCCCCACAGCCCTGGAGAAGTGCAGCGGCAGCGTAGAGTTAATATATTTGCCATTGCCCTCAAAGGAGCCGAGATCAGGGACCAGCGGGGTGAACCAGGAGTCTAGACTGTGGAGGCTAGAGCCCAGCATCTTCTGAGGGCAGAGTGGGTGGAAAGTTCATCCTCCCCTCTAACGGCAGAATCCAGAGCTTCTATGGAGTCCAATCTCTGGCCCTTACCATATTTTTAATAGAAATAATAAAAAACGAATTCTTACTTTTAATTTTATTTTTTAAGACTCAAGAGTCGGTGCTGAGCCATCCCTTCCGTGAGATCCTCTCTGACCTGCGCTTGTAGGCGCAGACCCGCTAGGGGTGCGGTGCTGGATTTTTCGCTTTAGCCAAAGAGGCTCGGGACCTCCCCTCGTGGTAGACAACAAGTGCAATCGCTGAGAAAGTCAGTGTCTCTGTTTCTCGGTTTCTTGATCTCTCCCCACTCCCTCCCTAACTCCCTCCTCTTCCCCTTCCTCAGTATCTCCCCGCTCCCTCCTCCATTTTCCCCATTCCCCTACCCCGATTGCGGTGATCTGGGCCTGGCTGCCAACGCGACGGTCCCCAAGGGTCCTTTGCTTCTTGCGGTCACAGTGACATTTATTCAGCGCCTTAGCCCTAGTGACTCTTCCCGCCCCAGGTGGTAGCGGTGGACTGCGGGTACTTCTGGCCCAAGAGCGCTCTAAACCTCAGGGCCTGTAGGAGGCTGGGTGGGCGCGCACACATCTAAACTACCCTCGGGAGCCGTTTCCCCGAAACTTTTGACTCCCGCAAAGGGCCTGGGTCTTTTCAGGAGCTACTCCGCACTTGAAAATCTTTAGCTCTTTTCAGAAGGGATAACTTTCATTCTAAGGGCATCTAGGGACTCCAAAGGGTGGCGAATAATTATAGTGTAACTTCTGACACTGCAAAACGCTTGCTGCGGAAAGAAGACTGAAATGGGTTCCTGGCCCAGAAGCAAGCTCCTGTTGGACCCTTTGTCATTCCACAATTCTTTCTTCTGTGTGATTTTGAGCTCCTGAACTGGGGGCCATCAGAAAGGAGAGGGTACTGGAGGGAATGATGCACATCTAACAGCTCCTAAAGAATAAATCCCCACTTTGTGCACAGGCACATTCAGGCCTGGGAGCCCGCACACACATAATTCTCCCCATCACATATTTACTATACTTAATAAAATAGAATTCCGCTTATTAAGAAGCAACATAGACACATCATGGAAATTTTGCAATACAAATGTTCATTAAAGAAAATAGGAGATAACCCCACATTGACACTGCTAGTATTTTCACCTATTTCCTTCTAGTCTTTTTTTTTCCTATGCAGTTATAAATTCAACGCATTGAACAAATTTGAGATGCTTTTGGATACTGATTTTTTTTCACTTGGCATTATAGAATGAGCACTTTTCCCTTGAATCTGAGTATTACTCAAATATGATTTTGATTACTATATTTTATTTTCATGTGGATGCATCACATAAACCCAAATCCTTTACAGGTGGGTAGCTATTTCCTTTCAAAAAATAAATCATGCTGCAAAAAAACATTCTTATAAATGCCTTCTCTATTATAATTTCCTAATATTGAATTCCTAGAGCTGAAATTTCTGGGTCAAATGAACTTGTAGGCTTGTGAACACAAATGGCCAGATTTCCTTTATGGTAAGTCTTCTAGTTCACATTCCATCCTCCTAGCACTGCAGGAATTTGCCTGTCTCCCAGCCCCTTTGTCAGTATTTAGAATATCCGAAGCTTTTTCTAGTTCTTTTTTCTATCCGAACTGTATTTGTTCTGTAATAAACCCTCTCAACTATGCCCAGGGTTTTTTTTTCCCCCCAAACTATGTCTTTCCTCCAGGATTCTTTCCACCTATGCTATAAATATATCAAGACAAATGGGTAAGAGAAAAAATGTAAACAGCTAAAACCAAGCAATAACAAAACCAGGGAATGAATTATTTTCTAATTCTTTAGTACCTTTATTAAGACAAATCTAGATTTGGACAATGATCTCTATATCCATTTTATGAAGTGAAATTGTTCAGTTTTCTCTTCTTTCTTTAAACACTTATGTTACTAGACTGGTATATTTGTATTTTTAAGATTCATTTATGATTATGTATTTCAATATGTGAAAGGAAAATAGCTATTTCTCAACCCATCATCAAGCAGTATTCTGTTCCCCAATTTCTCATGCAGTCTAATGGCTCCATCAAAATCCCATGTTAATTTATCCACAGATCTATTCAATCAAGTGCTTTCTTTTTAGAGATAGTGTGGAAGGGTTCCAATTTTAAAAGCCTACAAAACTTCCCTTCCTGCATGTTCTCCTGGAAATTAAACATCATTTAAAAAAAACTGTAAGTGTTGACTAAGTAAAAGGATATAGGGATTCAATTCAAGGAAGCCTTAATATTTTGTAGAAAGAATCACTTTTCAAAAAAACAAAAACATATAGACCAGGAACCAAGCATCACTAGGTCCTGAGAAAGTGAATACAGCCATTCATTTTCCTTAGTCCTCTTCCTCATATTCCAGCCTGCACTGTTATGTTCTTAGTAAGCACATACTATTCCTATGGTGAATGCCTCTTCAGCACAATAAATAATACCTAATGAATATCTAAATGGAAAGCTGTTACTACCATGTTATTACTAGAAGAATTGCATCTACCTTTCTTAATTAAAACCGTTACATTTTATATCTTCTTTGCTCTTTGTAAGTCATGTGTTCCAAAATGTAGTCTTTTAAGGCATTTTCCTAATCATTGTGCCAATGAACTGATTTGAAACCTAGTAAAGATGAGAGACACAGAAATAAATTGACTTTAATTATTTACAAAAAATTATCCATAGAAATAAGATGAAAATATCCACATTCCAATCTTAAATCCAATGAACCACCATATTTTTATACAACTTTTCTAATCAATGTGCTTTGCTTTAGTTTTCCCCATGTCAGATACATGCAATCAGTGTACTTCTTAATAAAACCTTTTTTAGCATACAACATATGCTGAGTTCAAATTGGTTTACTCTTTATAATTGTTTTAGTCAACATTGATGGAAATATCAGTAGACATTGACTTTTTATTCACTTCTACTAGTTTTTTTAATCCTAATGGTATTAGTTACCTCATTAAAGTTTTGATAATTTGCTATTGAAATCTTAAAGTTATTTAGACATTTAGAATCCATGTTTTAGACATTGGTTGGAGGGAATGTATTTATATGCTCTTTACTGACTAAAAACTGCCTATTGGTCTCAAACTTAGTTCCATATAGCTATCAGACTACTATTAGTATTCAGACCATGAAAAGAAATCATATTTGAAAGACATAATTAAGCTTTTCAAAGAAACTTTAAAAAAATCAGAAGCCTTTTTCATCAACAGAGAGCATTTCAGGCTGACCATCTTCAACAGTTAGTTGCCCAATTTGAAAGCAGATTTTGGCAAAATTAGGGTTGGAGACTGACCCAAACATTCTGCTAGTGTGTGTAATTCCTGAAAATACAATTAAGACCCTTAGATTGGTGTTTATTATTATCACACTTATCAGCATTTTCATTATAAAATCACTCTTGTGGAAGGTTTGAGACATGGTTATAAAAATTGTGACATGAAAGTTGGTAAGCAAAATTTTAGGATATACTTTCTTCTTAATTACAAATCTTCAAAGAAATTTCAGATAGAATGAAGCCACAAGTATATTTTACATATGAAGTTCCAAAATATACCTGTAACTTTAAAAATAAGAGTCCATTTAATACCAAATATAAATTAGATAATTATTTTATTTTTATTAAAACAACTGGTAGATAAACATTGACTGCGAAGTACTAAGCTGAGTGCTTATAGGTTGGTATTATTTCATTAAATTATGTTTAAAATATTTTAGATAAGTGGTGAAATTGTACTACGTATCTTATAACTTGGCTCAAATTCACTCAAAGGTTTCTGAACTTTGCCAACATTTTGGGTGAAGTTAGACCCAAGTTCTGGTCAGAACCATCTCTTGCTGTGAATGCTGGATTTAAAAACGATTATGAAACAAGAGTCAGCAGTTCTGACCATTTTGTTTTGACTTTGGGGTTTCTTTGAATCCAAAGCTCAAAACCAAACCTGGCAAAGAAGGAGAATGAACGAAGCAATGCAAACTGACAGGAATAAAATACCAGAAGGATGGAAAAACTTCTTCAAGTCTCCACAAACCAAAACCTATATTTCCACAACTTTCTTTATGACACCAAATTTTTCTCTTTTTTTAAAGAGAGTGAGAAAGAAAGAATCGATTTTATTTATGTTTCATCTGGTTTTAGTTTTTTTCTGACACTTAGTTGTGTATGTGGTGCTGGGATTCAAACCCAGGTGCTCGTGCATGCCAGGCAAGCGGTTTACTGCTGAGCCACTGCTTAAGCGCTGACACCAAATTTTTCATTCTGTGCCTTAAAGGAGTAAAAGAAAATGCAATGAAGCATGAATGTGTTTTAAACATTATTTATGGCTGATATTTGGTAGAATATCACCCTTACTTTGGTAGAAAGTAGTAAATTTTTAATATCAGGCAAATCAGGAATTTTTTTAAAAAATGACATGGTGGAAATGATCATAATAAAATGTCTTAGATTTGCTGAGTGCTTTCCAAAGTGCCATCCACATGTTTTCTCTCATTTAATCTTCTCAATTGAGTTTCAACAAGATCTAGAGGTACACCATTAAATGGAATCATCAGCGAAGCATCTTAAACATCCCTTCTCTCTCTGGCAAACAGCATAACGCTGGGATTCCTAAAAGCGCTAATGGTCACATGTAAGCACACATCACTTTGAAAGATATTGCCTTCAAAGATCAAAAGCACCTCAACAGGTTCTGTGGATGATAAATTATACAAAAGTCTGGTAGGGTCTGGCTCCCTTAAAGGCCAGATTTTACAACCTTCTATTTAGGGCTCTGTGGAGGAGATTTTCACCTGCAGCAACAAATGTAGATGACCTCAAAGCAGCTGTTATAGACAGTATATATATATATATATATATATATATATATATATATATATATATATAAAATTTCCAGTCTTCAAAAGGGAAGAAAATGCTTATGAAAATACAGAAATAGATCAAACATCTGGTGAACAATAGATGGCAAAAATGCCACGCAAATGTGTTCAAATCAAGAATGAGCCACTACACCATTACCTTACTGCATATAATTTTTATCTTCTTCCAGTGGTCATACAATCACAATCTATATTTGTTACTGGTCACATTTTGAACTGATGGACCATATCATTTCCTATAGTTTAGTGAAATGTTGGTGAAACCAGAAGTCCTCTCCAGAGAACAACCAAATAATTAGGTCTGGATGAAGTAACAATATTCATAATAAGCATTAATATCTGTGATAATATATCTAGTGCATTGCTTGCTTTTGACAGTGTATTTCAAAACTACCTGTTGAGTTGTTACATAAATTTTAAAGTCCTCATCATAATTTTAGGGTACTGACACAAAGGGTATAGACACTATTGTTTCTTCCATAGTGCTGAGGAAACTATGGAATAGACAAGTTAATTTTCCAAAGCTCAATCAGCTACTTGATAGTAACGCTAACATTTATACCAAGGTAGGGATGTCAGAGATCAAATCTGAGGGACTAAGGTTATTTGAAAACAACTATATGATCATCATATTAAATAGAAATGGTTGATAGAAAATGAATAGCTATTCATCTTTGCATTGTTCTGTGATCCTCTATTTCAAAATAAAAAGTAAAAAAATCAGATGAATTTTATATCAAACCTTTGAACTTGTAAAGTACCATATAAATGTAAATTATCATTAATTTAAAAAAGCCATCCACAGATACTTGAATTGTGCCTTATTCTACATCTTTACTTAAAGTGTTTCATGACCATGAAACAAATATTTTGTGTGTGATACTGTGTGGGTCCTGAAATAAAAGTTGGGACTTGTTTTTCAACCTGACCCTAAAGGGTATAACGAAGACCTGAGTGCTTGACTCTGGGACTCCTGGTCTGGGCTGACATCCTTGGCCAAGTACATTCTCAAATATAGATTTGTTGTATTTGTACATCCCAGTTCTTCTACTTACTTGATAAATCACTGAAAACTTAGTCCCACCTCTTCTGATCTATAAATTAGACATCATAAGCACACAGTTATTTAAAGAAATAGAAGTGATAATACAAAGAGATCAGTACAGTGTCTCACACAAAATAAATATTTAGCCAATAATATTGTTGCTACTGTGTATGCTATTTCAATATTGAATGTATATAAAGAACAAAATAATGACTCAGCCTTTTAGAAGGGCTCATGAGAACACACAAAAAAGCAATTTTAAAATTGTCATTTCAGGTAGATAAGGCAGTAGCCTCTACCTGAGGAGTTCAAGTGGTGTCCACCTGCATTCCACAAAAAAAAAAAAAAATCAGGGGGTCTTTTGAAAAATGGTCTCTCATTGAAGCATCAGGAGATAATACAGGACCCAAAGTACGTCCTTGGACATCCTGTGTCATACCTGTCATTCGAAGTCTCTAAAACTTAAACACCGGTCCTTACCCTCCTTTTTCACACAGATTTTTTTTATCAGTTCAGCTGTTTTTTTTATTTTTTCCCTTTTTTATTTTTTTTTTTCATTAAACATGGTCTTACAATTAGGGTTGTCAAACAATCAAGAACAAAAGTATGACAGAATAAGCCAAGGCTGGTGCCAGCCCATGGTTTATCCCCACCCTTGGGTTCCCCATGGTTCCATGTTTCTCCCTACTTAAGCTCCAAGTTAATAGGACTTCTGGAAGTCAGAGGTTCCCCTCTGATTAGTTTCCCCCATGGTACCTCCCTCTGGTCTCCTTGATGTCCTTCCTATTCCCTTCCCCCTCCCTGCCCCCTCCCTATGTCCCCCAGGAATCTAGGCAAGGTTCCCCATGATCGTCACACAGATTTTTTTGAACACTGACACTAGTAGTTTTATACACTATTCCAGAGAAAAGGTTTGATCAATATATAATTTTCAAACTAAACAGCAGTTTGTTTGTTTGTTTTTAAAGATAATAAGCTTAGCTTTAACATATAAAAACTCTCAGCATTTACAAATGAATAGCTCTATTTTTTCACATGTGCTGTTTCATATAATAATTTTTCCTCCTTGCCCAGAAAACTAAAAGAAGAATTATTAAATATCATATTCATTTTAAAAGTTTTGACTCAACTTGAGGGCTGATGATAAAGAACCTTCTGAAATTTGTTAAAAAATTTCCAACTTGGGAAAGATACCCAACTTCAAATATTCTGATATTCAAATATTCATATATTAGCCAAAAAAATTGTGGTGACCATAGCTAACAAGCATTTGACAAGTAGTGGTTTTGTTAATTGCTGATCTTATTGAACATGCCACACCATTTCTTTCATCATTATTCATTTGCCTAATGTCACCAAAGCCCATTAAAATTAGAGCAGATGAGCTCAGTTAACATATATATTGGATGCCACTTTGTTTCAAGATGACAGAACCACAAATTAAACTTCATACCCCTTATTAGTATACTACATTTCATCAAATGCAATCAACTGCTTCTAAAGTTAACATGAAACAGGCTGAAAAATGCCCCAAACTCAAAACCATTACACAACAAAACACAACAAAAATCTTTCCAAATTACATCCACATGAAAATATGCACCATACCTCAATCCAAACCTCAGGGTCTTTACCCTGGATGCAGACTTATACTTATAAATTCTGTGCCACACTCCACTGTATGATTCACATACATGCAAACATGAAAATTTGCAAAACTATTTCCATTAAAAAACTTTCACATGTATTTTACAATAAATTGCACATGTGTAAATATGTGTACACCTTGCTTAAACTTTTTAAAATGTTTGATTTTTCTCCCTTTTCCATCACCAGTTGGTTGCTCCACTTATTTTCTACTAATAGGCATTTTTTCTTGATACTCTATAAATCATAATATTAATGATTGCTGAATGTTCCAATCTTTTTGTCAGCAAAACAAGCATTTAAGTGGGCATTGGCATCTTCACATATAATGAAAATAAGCACAGGAATTATTGTAGCTTTCCACCAAGCATTGGAGCCACATAAGTATATCAAGCTTGAATATATCACTAAGACCAGCAACCAGACAATGGTAGAAAAGAAAGTGTCTGGAAATGCCATTTAGGAACCCACCGAATGCTCTTTGATTAGACGAGGGTCATTGACTCAATGAGAAAAACAGAATTATCCCTGGGAACAGAGTTGCTTCCCCTTCCAGAGATTCAGGAGTATGTGCAGTTCAGGTAATTTACCATTTCAAGAAAGGTTTAGAAAGGATTCAGCCTGCTCTGAACCTTGGCTATGATTGAGAAGACCTAAGCCACATTTTACAGTAGCATGACATTTGTGAGTTCTTACAGCTTGCCTACAGAAATTTTCCTTGTAGGAACTTAGCCTAATAAAATAATTTAAAATATTCACAAAGACTTAACTTTCAAATATACACCTCAATATTGTTTATAATATCAAAATACGGAAAATAACCTAGATGTCTAAAAAAAGTAAGACCCCCATTTAAAATTATACTGGCCATTAAAAATACAGTGTGCCAGAATATTTTATACTGTAGAAAGTTAATTACAGCAAGTGAAAAAAAAGTATTTTATAAAGCAATATTTAAGGCATAAATTTATATCAATTTCATATGGAACTGTATATAAATATATATGTATATATCCATATCTTTATATCTATACATATAAATGCTTGTTTTTCGCTTACTAGAGGAGAATTTATCATATTTTTGTGCTTTTTTGTATTTTTCAGGTCTGCAGTCTTTCTTTTGTAATCAGAAAAATGATAAAATTATCTTAAATTCAAGTATGCAACACAACCATACAATTAGTGAGCTCCACTCTCAGTGGAAGTGTAGGATATTGTTACTGATAACTCTTGCCTTCTTAATTCTAAAACATTTAAATTAAGTATTTAGGAGACTGAGAAGTGATTTCTATAACATTTTTCTTTGTGGACTACAGAGCAGAACCTTCCCAGCACAACAGAGGTCCTTCCGGTCATTGCCTCACTCTATGCAAAGATATCCTATATCCTGACTTCTAACAGCCTATGTTAATTTCCCAGTTTTTGTATTGTTTTATGTGAAGGAAATCTTTAAGTTTTATTTTTTGTTTAAGAGAGAGAAGGAGAGTGATAGAGAGAAAGAGAATCAATTTTATTCATTTTTTTCATCTGGATTTTGTTTATCTGACACCTAGTTGTGTATGTCATATTGGGGTTTGAACCTGTGTCCTCACATGTGCCAGACAAGTGCTCTAACTGCTGAGCAACTGCTCCAGCCCTTCTTTAAGGTTTTAAAAAAGATTAATTTTCATTTATAAATCTGTCTTTAATAAAAACATGTATTCTGATGGCCCTCTAAAGAGAAGAAAGTTGAAATCAGAAAGATAAAGATTTCATTTATTATTAAATAAATGAGCTTAAATTTTTAAAGAAAAAGCTCTTGGCAAACATGCACTTTAGTTTTACTGACACTGAAATGGAAAATTCAGCTAAAATGCTGAGAGTTCCTTCTAAAACACTTCTGAGTTCACCCATAATTTATACACATTTATACACACACACACACACACACACACACACACATCACCCCCACATTCTCAAAATAGTTAACAGTAATCTAAACTAATGCTAAGGCATTTTTATTACCTAGTCAAGATTACATTCAGCATTTCTAATGAGACGCCAGTTTTTTAAGCAATTAGTATTGTAGTTTTGTTTACTATTTAGTCCTTGACTAAATAGTAAACAGAGACAGACAGACAGAAGCTGCATAAAGAATGTATGACATTTAATTTGACTTTTTAAAGGGATATATTAGTACCTAGTAAATTAAATGAAAGCCCAAGGTTTTACATATTCATAATTTTGCGCACATTTATTTTCACATATTTTGCATATTCATGATTTGTAACTTTTGCCATATATCAAAAGAAAAAAATCACATTTCTAACATAAATAATTTCAAAATATTTAAAACCTACACTGCTTTTAATAACTTTTATTGTTTTTAACATGTGACATTTTATCCCCATTAGCAATAACAGATGTCTAATGCATTAAAAAGGAAAACCCTGCACACGTGTTGAAACAGAGGGCTTTACTGAAAGGAAAGCATGTGCTTTGATTTATATTAGTCAGAATTTAGATACTGTACTTGGTGCTATTTCAGGAAATGAAAAGGTGAGGAAACAGTTATATACCAGCAAACCAGAGCAAAAGTCTCCATAGAAACCAAAACAGCTTAAGTGGGAGCCACTTCAGCTAAATTAATACCTAGAATATGGTCATATTAGCCCCAAGAGAGCTAATTGGAACAAAACAAAACCTGTCCATTGATTCATGCAAGTTATATAGTATTTACAATTCTCCTTTCTTCACATTCAGTGGTTAAAAATTAATCAGTCATTAAGATTATGAAACTCTGGTGAATTCTAAAAAGAAAACAGCATTGTTTTTTCACTGTTCTTAGACTCTTCACTACTGAATAAAGGAAATCAAATTCACAAATAGTGAACAATAAATCCAATTTTGGTTTTTTGGCTAGTGTTTTGTCTCTACCTTCATAGGCACCTTCTCTCCTGCAGCCTGTTCCACAGAGTTATTGCAATCTTCCGCTGCAGAGATAGTTGTCTCAAAGCCAACAGGGATGGCAATTAATGTACTGAACAACAAATAGCTGGTTGCACAAATGATGGCATTCAAATTCCCCAAAATACTTACTAGTATGGATTTTGATACGTTCATTTTAAAAATAAGGAAACAAGTGTGAATTAATTAAAATAGCATGCCCCAGCTTAGGCAGTGGTGGAAGCAGGTTTGATTCATCAGTTTTCTCTTTCTCTAGAGGTAACCTTGACAAATGCTGCTGTATTGTAGACAGTGGCTTGCATATAACCCTCACAAAAATGGTTCTGCCTTGTTTGGGGGGCCAGTGTGATGATCAGTTTATGCTTGAATTTACAAGTAACTTTTATAAAGTTACTATTCCTATTGTTTCAAGTTATATCATCTTTCAAAGAGTGTGTGTTGCAACTGGGGTAACTTCTATTTCATAAAATTTGTATAATGTCTCCCTACTCTCATTTTGTATAATAATATTGTGTCAGGTTCACAGAATGAGATAAAAGAATCATTTGAATCAGAATTGAGTTATTTTTTGAAAAAAGCTTCAGAAATACATATGTCTGTGTGTATGAATGTGCTAAGCATATATCCCTCCTACTGATTATGCTATAATCAAATGGCTACTACTGCAAGTCCACATAATTCCTAATCTTTACTTCTGGCAATACATTTCATTAAAGTCTCTGATTCATAATTGATTATGATGGATGCTGTCAGCTAAAGTATCCTATTTAATCATATTTACGATGCTTAGAACAGCAGAGGGAGAGGAAGCAAGAGAAATAAGAGTTGAGGGAGGGAGAGAAAAAGTCAAGAACATGATAATTAGATAAATTTACCTGCTGTTTTAGCCCACATATACCCCCACTATGGTCAAAATGAATATCAATATCCTTATGCTATGGGGCAGTTATTTTCAGGCTTATTCTTTCCTCCAAACCCCCAGCTCTTTAAAAACATCAAAATTAAGGTGAGATAGATTTATAAATGCAAAATTAAACATTAAAACAAAGAAAATTGGTAAAGATTTGTTTATTATCTTAATGAAGAAGAAATGCAACTTGTGGGTTCACGTCAGTGTGCAATGTTAGTAAAAGAAGTAGTTTGCTAAGTTACGCTGTCACAGTCAAGGAGCCCAAATCAATGACAACACCAGCGATGACATCAGGAATGCAAAGGGCCGTGGCAGAGAGGACAATGTGCACAAACGCAAAAAAAAAAAAACTTCCTTTCATAGAAGATACTACTAAGACTGACTGTAACTGTGAGTCCAAAGATAGCTGGAAACTTTTCATGGAGGGTTACAATAAAATTATTAGCAAATAGATCAAATGACTAAAGTGATTAAAATTCTCAGATTTATGGCATTTAATTAAGAAATGAGGTTATTTTAAAATAAAATTCCAAGCATTGGGAGTATTTCCAAGTCAAACAATGTGATTTATAACAATTTCTTCATCAGTATAAAGTATAACACCATTATTACATCTCCAATTTTGTGGATGTTCATTATAAAAGTATTTTAATCTTTTCACAGATCTAATATTTTCCTTTATGCTCTGATTTGCTATAATTCAGTTGTAGTTGCTTTTTAATGCTCCCATATCATTAGTTATTGGCTTTCACTATATTATTCTATATCACAATTCTATTCATTATTAATTTATCATCAGTGGCACAAAACGCTACATAAAACAAAACCATTAAAAAGTCTTTATAGATCCCTTACAGTTTCTTATTCTTCTCTCCCAGTTCCTAGGTTCCCATCTTCTCTCACTCTGTCTCCCTCCGTCTTTCTCTCTCTCCACTACCCTCTTCCTCTCTTTCTCCTTTTCTCCTCCAGGCTTCTTTATTCCTTTTATGCTTCATTTCAACATGCTACAATATAAAATTTTAAAAATGCACACAAATATGTGCTTTCTTTAGAAATTATAGAGAAAGAAAAACATGAAGATATACTTTATTTCAGCTTAGCAAAGTTATTGGTCTACATAAATGTCTCCTTTGGGAAAGAGGAGTTGACAAAATGATCAAGAAGGTGAACAATTTCCTGACTTCCCTTTCCCAAGTCAAATGTTCACAGTCATGGGTAGCCCTAAACTACACAAGCACACAAATGTTACAGTGAGGAGAGAGTGAAAAGTAGCAACAATGCAGGCTCAGTTTACATTTAAATTGGGCTGGGTGGCATTGAATTTTCTTACTCTGTTCAACATCCAGTTCTTGTGCTAACTTTCATTACCAATATAATAAAAATCTATCAACTATTTGCTAAATACTTATTATGGACCTGGCTCTACTCTCAGCAGTTTTCTACTTAAGAATATTTGCCCTAAACAGGGGGAACCCTGCCTAGGACGTAGGGGGACATAGGGAGGGGGAAAGGGAATAGGAAAGATATCAAGGAGACCAGAGAGAGGGAGTATGGGAGAATCAACTCAGACAGAAACCCTCGACTTCCATAAGAAGGCCAATTAACATGGGGGTTTAATAAGGGGGAACATGGAACCAAGGGTAACCCAAAGGGGGAAACCATGGAATGGCATCAGCCTTGGCTTGCTCTGTCATTATACATTTATTCTTGAATGTTTGATAATGATTTTCTCCTAATTGTAAATCCATATTTAATGAATAAAAAAATAAACGGAAGTATAAAAAAAGAATATTTGCTCTAAAATAGCTCATAGTAGAATTAAGGGACATGTACTTAATTAATATATGCAGATATTGAATAAGATATGTGGGGAGCAGCAATATGAGCTACTAGGAAGGTACAGAAGGGTATAACTCATGTATTATAAGTTTCACACTATTGTATCCTTAAAGGCATATAAATCAAGATTGCTGGAGAGAGTAACAACAACAGGCAAATAAAATAGTCATAGAACTATCGTGCAATCCACGACTAAATGCAAAAGAGTAAATTCTAACATTAGAACTACTTGAAGCCAAGAATCACTCCTGTTTAGTTAACCACATAAGTGTCGGATAGTTATTTTCTAATATCCATTCTTCCTTTCTTTTTCAGCACTACAGTCTGTGGAGGTTATACTAGATGTGTTAGTCAGCTTTGTAGTACTACAACATATGCCTAGGATAAGCAGCTTATAAAGAGAAAAGGTTTATTTTGGCTTATAGTTTTGGAAGATTTAGTATATGACTTATTGGACTTGTTTTGGGGCCTGTGGTAAGGCAGTACATCATGGTAGGAGTGCAGTAGAGGAATTCAATTTACCTTATGGCCTGGTGTGAAAGAGAGAGAAGACAGAGGGGTCCCATAATTCCCTTTGAAAGCATATCCTCAATGACCTAAAATCTTCCATTATGTACCATCTCTTAAACGTTCCACCATTTCCCAATAATGCCATAGGCTGGGACAAAACTTTAACACACGGTCCTTTGGGGTACTTTCGAAATCCAAACTATAGCTCCGCCCATGTCCATCTCATACATGTCTACCTCATAATGCAAAATGCATTCAGTCCATCCATCCTCATAGTTGACAAAGTCATAACTGTTCCAGATTTGCTCAAAAGTCTAAGTCCAAAGTCTCCTCTAAGACCCAAGGCAAAAATTTAGCTGTAAGACCCTGAAGAAAAACAACAAAATCAAATAACCTACTTTCAAGGCATAATCCACAAGGTAAACATTTTAAACATTTAACATAACCATCTAGCCAATGAGTGCATTTCACAGCCTCGCTTGCATTAGTTGTGGGTATGTGACTAAAATCTACCAATGGGAAATCAGCAGAAGTCACAGATATAATTTTTTTACAGAGGATTCTTCAAGATGATGTGACTTCCCACTGGCTAAAATACAAAATTGGCACAAGACCTGGGGTGGTCATCTTGGTCCATGAAGTTGAAGCCACATTTTGAGGATGGTAAAGTAATAAGTGAAATCTCCAACATGATTGAGCCACTGAGCCAAACTCTTCATAACATAAACAAACAAATGCCTTGATTATGCCAATATATTTTTTGGATCTCTGTTGTACCATGTCCTACCTCATTTACCGCTTTATCTCAAGAGTCTGACACATACTGTGGTCTCATTAATTTTGGGTACTACCAAGGGACAGAATGGTCTCAAGACTATATTGAATACTTTTATGCTTAAAAGTAGAGTACAGATGACAAGGGCCAGGTTGAAACTGTTATGAGCATATTAGGCTGACACAATGCCTTTTCCCTGCTCTAGCTGACAACACACTTCCGTTCCTCACACTCTAGCTTCATCTCACAAGGTACCATTCTGGTTTTCAGAAGAAGAAAACAGTTTAACTATATATAAAAAAATAAGGACTGAATCCATATCTGCAGTGATGTTTCTGTCTTTGACAACACAGGTTTAGGCTAATAGAGCTGAACTGTAGACAATAATGATTGAATGGTCATTGTTACAATCTTACCTCCAACTAGGGGCAAAAAAAGCATTCCAGTTAAGCATACGTTTTCTATTTAAGATTTTGGTGGACTCAGTGTGCCTCACAAGAGAATATCATCACTTCATTGGTAACTGAGAATATTGAATTTTATTATCATTTTTCAGGGATCACAATCTCAATAACTTCTCAATAACTTTCCATATCTCAGTTAATCAGGATAATACTAAAGATGGCCAGAAGTATACCTATTATTGTAGATTTTGAAAATCTATATACAATGAGATTCAGCCATAGGATCGGAAGGAAATCTGCCTCAGGTAAAATTACTTTGAGTAAATCATTTTTACCACCATAACATCATAAACCTATATTAAAAGACATTTTTTCTTTAGAAAAAAAGAATGAAACTTTCCAGGTATTTAATACACACATTTGTCAAGAATATTATCTTTTAGGATATTTAATGCTTCTTTCTCCATGAATCTAAGTGAAAAATTTGTTTCAGGTGACAATACCAGGAATAATTGGGTATCTTTTGGACAGTGTGTATGTGTATGTTTCTGTATGTATGTCTCCTTATGGATTCCAAAATCCTAACAATTGTCTGTAATACCTGTGCACTTATCTATTACACTTTGAGCCCAATGTCTGACTCTACACTGAAAAATACGTTAAGAGACTGTATGTACATCCTGCTGCTAACTCAATTAAGTTTTACTTTTCCTCTTGTCTGCTTTTTATCTTACTTTTAATATATGTCTTCCTGCTGACTTTATTCTGTTGATATCACCTACTTCCATTTTTTTGGACTTATGTGTATTTTTAAAATTAATATTTTATAAGATGTTCTTGTTTAAGAATGTTTTATTTTGTACTTTTGTTGCCATTTTTAACAATTGACTTCAATCTTTTGTATTATTGCTCATCACAGTTCTTGTGTCATTCTCAATAAGCTAAAAATGTATTTGATTCTTTTTGTCTTTCTGTGTTTTTATGTGATGTAGTCACATACTGCAACCTTGGCTGAGTATATGAACTTTTTAGACTACAATATTTGGTATTTGTTCTAATCAAGATCACTTAGGTAACCTAATTTTATTTATGTGGATAATTAATTTTCTTTTTGTGGCTAGCTATAAGATAATCTCTTTATCTTTAACAGTCATAAATACTCTGGTATATGTGGTTATGGATCTGCTTTCATTAATTTGGCCCAGAATACAATGTGAAATTCCATGTTATGAACTCTGCTATTATTTTTCCTACTTTGGATAATTTTTTCTGCATTGATTATTGCTTCTTTTCAATTTGTCCTTCCTTTTTTTTTAGGAAAGTAAATTATGCTCAATTTCACAAATATTACCCTACTTAAAATTGCTCTCTCTTCTTAACTCCCTATTCCCTTCCCTGGTTTATTTTCCCTCCATAACAGTGATCATCATCTTTCTTTCTTAGTTTCAATCTTCATCTTTTCCTTGTACATATTCACTCCTGTGGTGATGTCCCCCAGTCACGTGGCTTGAAATTCTATTTATATGCTAATGAATTCCAAATTTATCTTGTGTACAGACCTCTCTCAAAAACTTCAGACTCACATATCCAAATGCCTTCCCACCAATTCCACTTGGATTTCTAGCTTACAGCTCAAATTTAACATTTCTGAAATGGAGCTGTTTTCCCTAGAATGGGTTCCATCCACAGCCTTCTCCATCTCATTTGTTGCCAGTTACCCGCTTTTTGGCTCAGATCAAAAGACTCTCCGCAGTTTTTATCTTTACTGGCTCTACCTTCAAAGTATACCTAGAATCTAACCACATTTTTTTCAACTGCATATCCAGTGCTACTAGTCAAGTTGAGCTCACTTCTTACCTAGATTACTATTATGGTCTCTTAACTAGTCTATTTCTCCCAAAGAAAAGCCCACATATGACATCAGGGTTGGCTTAGTTCTATGTCAACATTATTCTTACTTGGGCAAGGCTATCGTGGTCAAGCAAATACTCTTGAGTTCTTAAACTTGTGATGGAGTGATGTCTTCATAATATGATCAAAATGGACCATTCCTTAAATGGCTATGCCATTGTGAGTAATCAGAAGGATAGAAACTGATATTTCAGTAGTCAGAGAATAATCTATTATTCTTTTATCCTAGTAGCTATAGCCTCTGTTTGGGCACTTCACTATCTCATCTTTTACTATACAAATGTATTTTTTAAGCTACACATTTGAGGGCTCTGTCCCCTTCTCCCACTCTGGGGGAAGTGTGCTCTTTTCCCCTTGCTTTGCTTTCTATAAAATAAAATCTGTCTACTACACTCAAAAAAAAAAAACTACACATTTGAAAGGCCCTCTTCCTCTTCTAGCTCAGGGTCAGTTACTTTAAATTCTTCTTTGCAAAGAACATGAAATGGAAAGTTGACAGATCATTTATGCCTTTTCTCCTCACCAATATTCATTCTGCGTCATGTCCTTCTACTGCTATGATACAAAATAAAATATTACCCAATTAGTGTTAATAACATTTGGGTGAGCAAGGACAGTTGTATTTATTTTTATTTTTTCAAAGAGAGAGTGGAGAGGAGAGAGAATCAATTTTACATAGTTTTTCATCTGGTTTTCATTGCTCCCACACTCAGTTGTGCATGTGGTACTGAGGTATGAACCAGGGTCCTTCTGCATGTCAGGCAAGCACAATGCAGATGAGCCACTGTTCCAGGCTGCCACTTGTTTTTATGGAGTAATTTCAGAATCCAGGGAGGAAATATTCTGTAAATTAATATTTTTTAAAATAAGTATTTTTAATCTCTGATTTCAAGTAATAGATATTAGTTTTATTGTTGTGTTTGTATATGGTCTAAAATATAGGTGTAGGCTAACACTGAGGTAAACTGAGTTACATCTGAGCTATGGTAATAGTTGTAGTTTTTTATTTGAATTATAGAAGTTCCTGTCCTTTTTGTACTTCCCTAAAGAGAATTAATAATCACTATTTATAATCAATAAACAAGCATTTATGGGGGTTCCTATTTTGCACATTCTGGAACCCATGAGGCACATGAGTCTGGGTACTTATGGCAATTGTACTTCTTTGGAAGTAAGTGCTTACACAAATGAAACAGACTCCAGTGAATCACAGAATACCAAATTGTGCTTCAGAGAATCTTAGTGCTACAAACTCAGCAAATGCCACCTCTGTTGAGGTTTTATGGATTATCTGTCATCAAAACCAGTTTCCAACTGGTTCCAGTCTGACAGTCTTGGTGGGAGGCTGCACTCCTCTCATGAGAACTTAGATGAAGAAAGTAGGCTAAGAAAGACAGGGTATTGATTATGCTTTATATTGTTAGGCTAAACAATTCAAAAACTTAATGAAATTTACTGATTTGCAGTCATGGGGACACTATGTTAGAGAGAGCAATAAATTTGAGATGTTTGTGAGACACTCACTGAGGTACCTTGTAGACAGTTGAAGATACAGCTAAAATAGATTCCACCCAGTTCAGATGTTGAAGAGATCATACCATTCCTTGACAGGTAGGACACGGATAAATTATTGAACCTCCTCCATTTTAGTGTTCCTTTCGTGCACTTTAGGGGGTGATGCATGTTTATAAAAATAGCTGCTCTTCAAACAGATCCGGATCATCAGTTAATTTCTTCATTTGTTCCTACGTCCTTCTTTTTGCACTTAGAATTGAGTGCTAATGCTTCATCTTCACCTACAAGGTCCTGGTAACTTGATCCTTATTTTAAATAATACCAAACATATACTAAGAACCAGGCACCATTCTAAGAAGTTAGCCCTTTTGAATTAATTTAATCATCACAACAACCTAATGATGCACAGTATTCTCTCCTTTTCACAGGAAGCATGAAGGGATAAGCATGGAAGGAAGGATCCATTTCCGCACCTAGTTAGACTGGCTCTTCTCCACTACACTTTTCTCTATAGTCACTCTTCCTTACCAGAAAAGGAAGAGACATTCTGAACTTCTACATCCTCTTCTAGCTTTGGTACACTATAACTTTGTTCAAATGCTTTTTATAAGCAGTTTTTCCAGTTCTGTAATTGTAATGGTTTAAGACTTTAATATTAAATGAGAATAAAGGACTCATCTAATTTAATTTCCTTAAAGATCGCCTAGCTTCCTTTTAATTTTTGTTGTGTTTATATGGTATGGCATTATTCTAAATCTAAGCCTCTGGCATGCCTGTTAACTCAGGAAAATGGTAAAATTCAGTGCCTGTTATGGTTGATTCTACTACTGATATATTCACATGTAAAGTTGGATAGTCATTCTTTCTTACAAATTTTGTCATAAAAATCCTTTCCCATTCAAAATATATGTTAAATTATCTAAGAAAACGTTTTGGTTTAGATGTGAGGTGTCCCCCAAAGGCTCATATGTGAGATAATGCAAGAATGCTCAGAGGTGAAATTATTGGGTTATAAGAGCCTTAACATAGTGCCCAGATCTGCTGCTGTGGATTAACTGACTGTAGGCAGATAGGATGTGGCTGGAAGAAGTAGGTCACTGGAGGCATATCTTTGGGATTTATATTTTATTCCTAGTGAGCAGAATGCCTCCCCACTCTCTCTCATTCTTTCTTGAACTGTTTTCCTCTGCCATGCCATTTCTTCATGATATTCTGCCTCACCTCGGGCCCCAAGCCATGGAGTCAGCCATCTATGGACTGAGACATCTGAAATTGTGAGGCCTAAATAAACTGTTCCTCCTCTAAATATTCACATCAGGTCTTTTGGTCACAGCAACAAAGAAAACTGACGAATATCACAAAATATTCTAAAATATTTAATGACTATGAATAAATGTTACATATATCTAGAAGTAGAGTTTATTTTTATTTTGGAGGATAGTGTGGATTAAAAAGATTAATTATAATTTATTTATTGCATCTGCTCCTCGGATGTTGCAAGTCTGCCTATTTGCTTATAAATTAAAATCTTAGTTACTTTTCAGTTATATTTAGCTATTACTTATCTTCAGTCTAAAAACTTGCTATACAGTTAAAATTGCCATTAAGGTACTCATGATCATTAGTGGATAATTTTGTTTTTCAATCTTCATTAAATACACTTTCATGTTGCCTGGAAACACATCTACTCTTGAACACACACAACTACACCTAAACAGGCATATTAAAGTTAAAACAAAGAGGCTGTGAACTATTGTTTGTTCTGGATCATATTTGATAGTGAAATTGATGAGTATCCCTTATTTGATAGGGACATTCCAAAGTTCCAAGACCTTCCACATGACAGGAATCAAGACAATGAGACAAGGTCAATGAGTTGTTTCCTAACTGTCTCACTGCAGCATATCTAGAACTGAATCCAAAAGACAGAACTGAAGTTTCAGCTAAATGAGATACCTAGAAGGTCAAGACCTACACCTGGAAAAACAGCAAGGGTCCTAGTACTACACTTTTCCTTTCTTTACAACTCTTTCTGCCTTTCTGTCTTTCCTCTCCAGTATACTGAACCTTTTCAGTGTCTTTCAGCTGCCCTGAGTCCTTGTGTTGAGAAAAATGTCACACAATCTAATTCACTCATAGATGTCAGGAACCCATCGTGTTACCTTACCTTGTAGACTTTGCCATTTAAGAGTCTAGAGACAGATTGAAAGTTGGCTAAGCTAAATAATAACCTCAACATGGGTGAACTTTTACAGGAGCAGGAGAAATCATGGCTATAACACTGGGAGGTAAAGGGAGTGGGAGGAAGGAGAGGGAGAGACTATGGGGGATATCAATACAGCTGGAGGATGGAGTACGGGAGTTATCAATCCAGTTGGGAACCCTCAACATCTATGAGAATCCTAACTAACATGGGGGGTAAAGTAGGGGAAACATGGGAACAGGGAGAACTTAAAAGGGGGAGATCATGAACTGGTATCAGCCTTGGCTAGCTTTGTCAATATCCATATGTTCATGAATGTGTAACAACAACTCCCTCCATTATGTAAGACTATGTTGAATGAATTAAAAAAAAACAGTCCAGAGAGGATAATGTCAGCCCTACATTAATAAGTTACCAGTGATGGATCTAAAGCATGACCTTTGAGAGTACAAGGTGGTTTTTGGAGAAGTCCTTTCTTCCCCCGTTCAAACCACTGACTATTTTTCCTATTTTTTTGGCACAAAAGTTTGGGCCCATTTGGCCACAAGCTGTTTCCAGAACTGTAAGAAAACTCCTTCTCATCAATTAGAAAAATAATTTGAGGTTCCAGATATGGTCAAATCATAAAGTTAGAAGCACCTCAGCAAAATAGAACTTCATCTATAACACTGGCTATTCAGACCAGATCATTTCTAAAATCCCTTCAAGTTAAAATGCTTTTCATCTTTTTTCCAGTTATCCAAGTATTTTGCTTTATATCTACAGATACTGATATTTTGATCACCTCTGGCATTTCTCACACCCATTCTACTTCCCAGTCATGCCAAACTCCTTCCATCCCAAGGAAGCCATGAATAAGCATGCCTCAAGGTCTCCACTCCTGTGCCTCCTCCACCTGAACCACTTTCCTCCCCTCTCCTTTCCATTTCCTACCCACTACACGCCTCCTCATTTGTTCTTCTAGACTGAAGTGTCCTTTAGGAAGACTGCAACATATACTTACTATCTTATTTATGAATGCTTATTTCTACTAAAGAAAACAAAAGAAACTGGAGAATTGATGAAATTACAGAAACAAGTAGCTTGGAAGACATCTTAGTAGACCGAGTATAAGAAGACCAAGTAGGAAGTAATAAAAAGACCAGGTAAGCATCAAATCACCATGAGGTTCCTAGGGACCCCATATTTAAGAGGAACCCTTATTCATGAAATGATAAACAGTCTATCTGTTGGGGACAAACTGGCCAGCATTGCGCTAAGGTAATTTCTCAATGCACAAAGTGATCCTTATCACCTTAGGCTAGGTTCAGTGACTTTCCTTGGCACTGTTTGCAAACATTTGTTATAACATTGAGATCTTTTTTTAAAAAAAATGTTGTATTTTATACTATTTTGTGAAATCCTTGATGTCAAGAAACTAAATTTTCTTACTGAGAACACCTAACACACTAAGAGACATCATCAATTTTTTTTGTTAAATTACAAAAGAATCAATAAGCACATTGCAGTGAATTAGTGCTGGCTAAAACCAGAATGCAGACCTCCCAAACATATCATTAGGCAAAACCAGCACCTTGCCATTTCTCAAGGTCTTGAAACTACAGTGAGGAGTGAGAACAAGCCTCATCACTTGCAGCTGTCTGTCCCTATTGGGGACAGACAAAGGCATTGAGTCTGGCTTGCCACCAGGAAAAAGTTTGACTTTCATTGTGTAGGTCAAATGGAAAATAAATAATGAACTAAAGTTCTAGGCAACTACATAGGATTTTTGAAATTCTATCATGTTTGATAGTACTTTTCATGGAGTAATAACATCACCATTTCCCCAGATGGGTAATACCCTTGAACCCAATAATGAGAACATATTATCATTTTTACCCTAATTTAGGTAAGAGCACTCCCAGCAGGTAAGCATCAACCTGAATTAAAAGTTTCATGACATTTCAACCTGTATTTATTTTGTTATTATGACAATGATTTCTAAAAGCTATATGTCTACACCAAAGGACAGGCAACTAGTTGTCATGATATCTCTGAGTAGATAAGTTTACTGATCCAGGTGCTTTTCCATTTCCCACTGAGTGTTATTAATTTCTTTCTTCTTTTTTTCTTAGGTCTTTTATTCCCTTACATATAAAGTCTCCTTTCTTGCTATTACTCCTCATCACTAGTCCCTGCTCCCTCTTTTACACTCTCTCACCAGATTTTGCTTGTCTCTCTCTTGATCTCATTACTTTTATTCTCCCACTCTTTGTCTCTGTCGCTGTCACTCCTCCCCTCCCCACCTCTTCTTTCCCTTCTTCCCTCTTTTTTCTCTGCTTTTTCTAGGTCTTTGATTGATTGCCAGTTCCTCCAGCAGAGTCTCAGAGAATGCAATCAGGGGTGTATCAGCTCTAAGGCACAAATGCAAAGCAAGAGTTTAGCTGGAACTGAAGCAAGATTTTCCAGCCTTTCTGTCCTAGAAATCTACCAGAATGATTAAATTCTTCCAGAAAAATATCCAAGACATAATCCCTCTTAATTTTCAAAGGAATCAAATGCTCTAAAACCTTTTGGAGAAAAGGTAGTAGAAGAAAGGAAGGATATCTTATATCAAATATTGTGTATAATAATTCTGAGGAACAGTATTGAGAGTATTTTTAAAAATTCTGTTTTTCATATCTCTCTGCAAAATAATTTTGCTATTAACCTATCATACACATTGAAATGCATTTGACAAACTACAAAACATAGTTTCTGTGTAATTTCCTATATAAAGACACCCCAAGTGCCCTAATTAAAAGTTCAAAATTTCAAAGGCATGTTGAAATATTCATTTTTACTTTTTTTCCTTGCTAAACGTGGCTTTAACTAAAATTCTAGGTCATGAAGAGTTCTGTGCAAAACTGTACTAGTGTAATATAAACATTTTTATTCGAACTACAATAGCATTTTTG
>PVKS010019118.1:27072-39013 GCA_004027875.1 Aplodontia rufa
CAGTCTTTCCTTCAGTCTTCGAGTGCAGAATGTCAGATATTTAACGATTAATATTCATTTGACATTTTCATTTGCTCATTTAAGGTACTTTTAAACTGCTCAATTTCATGCTTTTTAAAATTTTATTTGTGGATTGAACAGTTTAAATTTAGTTCCTATTCTCAAGAAAATTCAGAAAAGGAAAGAATCAGTTAAATTCACAAATTAAACCATCATTAAAAGAAAAAGAGAATGAATTCTTATTTAGGGCAAGGTATCCAATCACCACTAAGGCTACCTGGGTAATCAAAGAAGAGGCTCCTTTTACACAGAATTGTCAAATTTGCTCACTCCTACTAACACAAAGTTTATGTTCCACTTTAATCCAATTCTCTCATTTAAAACCCAAATTGGGCAATCCTTGTAGAGTGTTCAAAACACCACTAAATCTATGAGGTACAACCTCATCTGAGATTTACTCAACTGCAGACCTTCCGGTTTGCGCCCCCTTCTGTAGGAATGTTCCTGGGCTTTGCATAGGCAGTTCAGAGAAATAACTTCACAGAACTGAAAGCCAACAAACAGGTGACAGGTCATCTACAGAGGGGAATGAAGTAGAGGTGATTGAAGTACCCACCTTTTATATAAACCCAAATTCCAGAATTTACCAGTTTACAGAAAATTTTATAGTGCATCTCTTTTCTTTATCTGCAAGTTTAATTCATTGCTGCAAAGAGAATGCCAGTGCATATTCAAACTGGAAGGTTAAGGGGACTTGTTGCATATGCTCAGTATGAGATTTCTAGCTGTGTTACTTCTAACCGTATTTTTTTTTCAATTTTTTAGCACAGCACACATTCCTCAGGAAGGACTGCAAACATGCCAAGTTTGCAGTTTGAAAACAAAGCTTGTTTAAAATTATTCAAGTGCAAGAAAAAAATAAAATTATTCAAGTGCAAAAGAAAAAAATGTTTTCAGGGACCTTATTTTAGAAGTAGACAAAATGATTGAATCCCAATTAATCTAGCATTGCCAAAGAAGGTTGTCCTCCACTGTCATCCTTCGAGATAGACTAAGTTCAGGCCTAAAGAAAAACTTCTAAGACTGTCTTTAAAAGCCTGAAATTTGGATATTTAGAACGAAGTAAGCTTTCAAACCTTAAACCAAACATTGTGGAAATTACAATTATTGTTGCATATATGAGATATCCAGAATTATATCTGACTTGTCAGCACATAAAAAATAAAGAACTATTCTTGCTCCAGCAAGTGTGGAAAAAATATTAGATAAAATGTTAGAGCTATACATGAGCAGAGTGAACAGCCTGCCACTGGCATGTTGCAGTTTGCAAAAGCAAAGATTATCAAGCCCCAGGCATTTTTGAAAGGTAATTCACCCTGCAGGCTACTACTTTTTTCCTCAAAAAATAATTTTCTGATCTCACTTAAGAACTCAAAAATTGGTCTCATCTTTCACTGCTCACAATAGTTCAAGAGAAATTTCTTCTCAGAAGTGAAGTCATCAATTGTGACCCTTTGGAAAGCTTCCATAGCCAGGATGGTTCTGGTTAGGTCATTCATTTTAAACTCTCTTCTAAGCATTCTGGCACCCAGAGAGCTTGGCCTCAGCTCTGAGGGTCCACATAGGGAAGAGCCAGTAACTACTTACCCCCTGAAAGTTTAGCACCAAGGGTTGGGCTCCCTTGTTTAAGAACTAGTCTTGGAGACTGATGACTTTGCAAGTCACACTGGCTAATGGCCTCTGGCTTCAGCCCCATCCTGGATTCTGCTTCTCCTCCACCTTGTCCCACCCTTCCTCCTCCCCAATTCCCCTTGATCAGGTAAGGTTTCCTTTACGCTTTGCCCACACTTTCCTGTCTTGCTTACTTGTGGTCACAAAAGAAAGAGTCCAATCATTTGATCTCTTTATTTTTGCGACTTATCTACAATACACACACACACACACACACACACACACACACACACGGGCGCGCGCCCCGCGATTTAAGAAATATTAAAAATGAAAAGAAAACCCAAGATAGATAAATTGGAAAACTTTCAAAGTTTCTACAGTCACATTTAAAACAGGTATTTTGGAATACTCTAATTCAGACTTACAGAAGAGAGTGGTGCAGAATTTCTGCCTTGTCTCTGTTTCCAAGAGATAAAATCCTATAAACGGAATATGCAAATACAAGGGTGCAGGAGTGACTGTGCCTTGCCAAGAAAGGCCTTCGTCCTATTGAAACTAAGTGGAGGTCAAATAGAATCTGATTTTTAGACAGGCTGTCATTTAAAAACATGGCAACGGCTCTCGAAGCAGGCCAATTGGCACGCTTTGGTCATTGTTGCTGAATATTTCTGTAAAAATGGTGAAGGAAAATCCCAGGAGGGTTCCCATCCCTTGGATACATAGTCCTGTTTATTTCTCGCGGGGGAGATACTTCTTGCCCCCATCTCCCCACAAAGGCTGAGCTCTTCAGCCGGCCCAAAGAGTTCCATACCCCAGGGTTTCCTGGACCAAAGCTGCGAGCCTCCGCGGGGGCACAGCCACGTGGTCTGCCAGTGAGTGTTTTGCCTGGGCTCCCGCGTCTTTCTGAGAACATCCGCTGCCAAGACCCTGGTCAAGCCCAGAAAGGGGCGCTTGCTAAGTTAATAGTTCTCCCTGGCAAGTCCGGACTAGGAGGCAAGTGGGCGGACCTCAGTCTGTGTAGGGAATTGGAGGGCAAAGCACAAAGTCTGCGTTGACCTACTGCCTTCGTCTTTCGTTTGCTTTATAATGTAAACGATGAAAGTGCAATACCTATTTTACCCCAACTCTTTCCAAAAGAAAACACGCACGTATAACTTTGCGAAGATGGACTTTTCTTCCACAGCAGCTTCTCTTCCCGCTCACCAACTTTGTTACTTCCAGTTTACTGGAATCTGCATGAACACCCTCTTCAGCGCTCTTCGATTTCACTGCCTAGACAGAAAGGTTTAAAATGCAAACGTGTTCAAGTAACTGGAATGCGTTTGAGGCGTTGGGAACCAACTGGCCACTGGATCTCCTGGGGAAAGGGGCTTGGAAGGCGGGCACTTTCTAGTGGGCAGCCCCCCAAATCCAGGCTCTATGGAATCCCCGCCTCACTCTCTGCTTAGCTGACCTTCCAAGGTCACAAGCGCAGCCTGATTTTGGAGTGGGGTGGGGATGAAATCACCAAAGGGTTCTCCACCGTGGGTAACCCTGCCGCAGCGAAGGCGTGTGCTGCACTCCTCCAGTTTTGCTTTCTTCCCCAAGGACAAGGCTTTCCTGGTAGGGAACTTCTGCCTCTAACACCTTCAGAGGTGCAGACCTTTGGGTGCAGAGAAGCTACAGCCGTAGACCTCGTCAATCTACTGAGAAAAGGAGAGCGGGGTTGCTTCTCAGCGAGGGGTAAGAGTAGGCCAGGGCAAAGACCCACAGCCCCTGCAGCGCAGCCACGTCTTCAGAAACGTCCATAACTTCAAGGCCCCACCGCCACCGTAAAGCCCTGGGGACCCCAGAAGTTAGTCTACTTGACCACTGGGTGGACTCCACGGTTGACACTTTCTTGCTACTCCATCCCCTCTCCCTAGTGCCCAGAAGTCCCAAACTGGCCCCAAGGACCTAGAGTGATCCGGGGCGGGATGAGACATCACCCAATGCGTAGAAGCTGTTGCCACCGTTGCTGTCACAGCCACTCCGTGTGGGGCTGCCACAGCGGTCGGGACAGTCCCTTCTGGCCGTTTCGCGGTGCTGCGCTGGGGTGCGGGGGCGCTGCCCCAGCGCTAAGGCGCGGAAGGAAATCGCCCGGCTCCCGGCGGAGAGGGAAAGGGGAGGGCAGAAAGGAGGCGGGCGGAGGGGCCGGCCGCCCGGGCCAGGTCGTTTTTGAATGGTTTGGGAGAACGAATTGTTAGACCCCGAGGAAGGGGGGTAGGGACGGGGGAGGGGGACTGGAAAGCGGAAACTTTCCTATAAAACTTCGAAAAGTCCCTCCTCCCCACGTCAGGCCAATGACACTGCTGCCCCCAAACTTTCCGCCTGCACGGAGGTATAAGAGTCTCCAAGTCTGCAGTTTTCGCCCAACTCCCAGACACCTCGCGGGCTCGCCAGCACCGGTACCCTTTCCCGGAGGCCAAGCGGGGTGTGCGTGCGGCCGTTGGGCGCCTTCTTTTTGGACCTCGGGGCCATCCACACCGTCCCCTCCCCCTCCCGCCTCCCTCCCCGCCTCCCCCGCGCGCCCTCCCCGCGGAGGTCCTCACTGTCCCTCCTCCCGCTCCCACCTCGGCGGGCCGCACCGCCCGGGCCGGCGCCGCGCGCTGGGGAAGCTGGCGGGCTGAGGCGCCCCGCTCTCCTCCTCTTTCCCGGGCTGCCCTTCTGCCCCGGACCCGTGAGGCCGCAAGTCGCCGCCCAAGAGATGATGCAGGACGTGTCCAGTTCGCCAGTCTCGCCGGCCGACGACAGCCTAAGCAACAGCGAGGAAGAGCCGGACCGGCAGCAGCCACCGAGCGGCAAGCGCGGGGCGCGCAAGCGGCGCAGCAGCCGGCGCAGTGCGGGCGGCGGCGCGGGCCCCGGCGGGGCCGCGGGCGGGGGCGTCGGAGGCGGCGACGAGCCCGGCAGCCCAGCCCAGGGCAAGCGGGGCAAGAAGTCTGCGGGCTGCGGCAGCGGCGCGGGAGGTGGCGGCGGTAGCAGCAGCGGCGGCGGGAGCCCGCAGTCCTACGAGGAGCTGCAGACGCAGCGGGTCATGGCCAATGTGCGGGAGCGCCAGCGCACGCAATCGCTGAACGAGGCGTTCGCTGCGCTGCGCAAGATCATCCCCACGCTGCCCTCGGACAAGCTGAGCAAGATTCAGACCCTCAAGCTAGCGGCCAGGTACATCGACTTCCTCTACCAGGTCCTCCAGAGCGACGAGCTGGACTCCAAGATGGCAAGCTGCAGCTATGTGGCCCACGAGCGGCTCAGCTACGCCTTCTCGGTCTGGAGGATGGAGGGGGCCTGGTCCATGTCCGCGTCCCACTAGCAGGCGGAGCCCCCCACCCCCTCGGCAGGGACGGAGACCTAGGTAAGGACCAGCGCCTGGGTGACTCTGTCGCTCAGGTGACTGACGGTCGGACAGCCAGGCCGCGGTTTCTTCCCACCTCGCTGTCTTCCATTTCTCGCACTCTTCTCAGCCTTTCCACCTAACCAGACACCGCAATCTCATCCCACCAGTGTCCTAGGAAGGCAGAGAGGTCCCCAGGGGGATGCGCCCTTGTGAGGGGTGTGCATGTGCGTGAGTGTGCGCGACAGACAGGAGGGAAAACTGTGAAAGACTTCGGGGTCAAGGGTAAGGGTTAGGACAGTTTTGCCAGGGCCTCCCTTTCTTTTGGCTTTAAAATTTTGTTCTTCTTAAAACAAATGTTTCCAAATTCCACCTCCTCCTTTCCGCCCACCCACTTCCTCTTGCCCTCGGGCTGAAATCCTTCCAGGTTGTTCAGCGTAATTTCTCGGTGGTGGTGATAACAGGGCTCACTAGTCTTAGAAAACAGCGGCAGAGACCTGAACAATAACCAACTTTCCCCCCTCTCTGGGTTTTTGCAGATGTCATTGTTTCCAGAGAAGGAGAAAATGGACAGTCTAGAGACTCTGGAGCTGGATAACTAAAAATAAATATATATGCCAAAGATTTTCTTGGAAATTAGAAGCGCAGAACCCAAACTCAAAGAAACAGGGCGTGGGGCGCACTTTTAAAAGAGAAAGCGAGACAGGCCCGTGGACAGAGATCCCAGACGGGCAGCGGCACCATCCTCACACCTCTACATTCTGATAGAAGTCTGAACAATTGTTTGTGTTCTTTTTTTTTCTTTTGACGAAGAATGTTTTTATTTTTATTTTTTCATGCATGCATTCTCCAGAGGTCGTGCCAATCAGCCACTGAAAGGAAAGGCATCACTATGGACTTTCTCCATTTTAAAATGGTAACGATCAGAGGAATTTTAAGAATACCTTTAGAAATAAAAATACTAGGATCAAACTGGCCAGCAAAATCATAGTCAGTTAATTCCCTTTTTTTCATTCTTCCTCTGAGGGAAAAAAAACTTAAAATACAAAAAACAACATTATATTTATTTATTGATGACCCATGGTAAAATGCAAATAGATCCGGTGTCTAAATGCATTCATATTTTTATGATTGTTTTGTAAATATCTTTGTATATTATTTTTCTGCAATAAATAAATATGATTGAAAATTTTAAGAACCTTAGAGTTTGGTCTATATTTTTAAAGCTCAGGATTATATTGGTGGTAAATACCTGCTTGTTTAACTCCAGAGGCACCCAGGAGGGAGGAGGCACTAATATAAACAAAGCAATGAAAAACTCAAATAAACCAGCTACTGACAGGCACAGGCATGTTATTTAAAAAGACAGCTTTATTATTATTCCAGTTTGGTTTTCAGTGCAGCTTAGTAGCAATTCTCCATGCTTATCAATCCCCAGTAGCAAAAAAAATTAATAAATTCGCTCTTCAATTTTCTTATAATTTGAAGTAACAGCTCTAAAACATTCAAATAAAGCAATATGAAGCTAGCAGCATTTTATCTTTTTACTGTGTATTTTTGTCATACCCTCCACTTTACATAAGAATTCTTAAAAGGTTTATTTCAGTGAAGGACTAATATGTTAATGAAAATTATAGATACAAATGCATGAAAAATAATAAAGTTTAATTCAGCAGGAGACAGTTTCTTTTGTAATTTGTTCAACTCTTCTTTCACGAATGAATAGGACATTCAGTGTAAGGTTTGCTAAAAAGAATATTTCACTATATTGATGGAATTTATTTGAGAAATATGCTCCTAATTTACATAGAAAGAAGATACATCTGAGTATAATGAATAAACTATCTGAATTTTAAGTATCTTTGGTAATTGATGAAACAATTACAGTTGTAAATTCATAACCATTCAGTTTCTAGTTAAGTTCTTTAACAAACATATTCTACCCAAAATTACACAGAATTTTCTCCTGCAGATACACAAACACACACATGTATATACATATATAAATTAATGTAATAATTAAAAACAATAACAAGGACAAATGGTACTTGATTTTTATTTCATTCTCATTATTTCTGAGCCATGAACATGTGACTTTTATCATTAAAATCATTAAAAGTGGTGTTTCTTATCAACTTAGTTCTTAACTTTTTTTACATCCAGTTTACATTGTTCAAATGTAATTAGAGAAGCTATCAATGGAAAATTATTTGGGTTCCTGATTCAAACAATGCATATGTCAAATAAGTACATGTATCAGAACAGATTGTGTTTGCTTAACTCAGGTTCTTATTGTATTGCCTGAAGGTTTCTCTTTCCTTCTTCACACAGCACCACAGAATGGTGACATGGCACCACTATAAGTTTCTTATTATGAATATTTTAGACTATTTTATAATAGGCCTCTAGAATTCATATTATTAAAGTATTAGCAATGGCTGGGGAGATGATGATGATGATGATGATGACTAGGATTTAGATAGTTGTTTACCAAATAAAAGGGGAGGTGATCATGTGTAGTATATCCATAGGGTGGGTAGGGATTTTCATGGGGTGTGTGTGTATAGGGAAGAGATGTAAAGAGTGCCCTAGAAGGATTAGGGAGAACATCAAGATGGTGATTCTCTCTTTCGTGTGTATCATCCAATTACCTCCATTTTCTGAATTGTTTGTGAGGGAACCTTACTGCTCACTAGCTTGGTTTGACTATTTGATATTTCAGATTTCTTGATGTACATCAGGATGGAGCTGACCATCGTTGCTGAGAAGGTAAACTCTACCTTATCTCTTGATGTAAATACTAGATGTTTCCAAGATAGCCTTCCATCTGCCTTTTTCTTTTTTAAATAATTCTTTGCTTTTCCTTTTTTTTTTTTTTTTCTAGAGGAAACTGGAGGGAAGCGATTGCCACATTTGGGTTGAGGAATACTAAACATGAAACTGAAAATAGTATTTTCCTCCAGATTTTCAGAGCAATAAATGAAAGGTGGTGAATAGTTTTAGTTTGAATGAGAAGACTTCAGTGTGGAAAACATTAACTATTCATATATAATTTTAAGCTTGCAAACTATTCCTGCACTCCTACCCCCATACACATTATATAAATTCTCTTTTTCTACAGTACTAATAAGCCACCTGTGTTTCTTCCCTTCCACCATTATTTCTTCTCATTTTGTTTCATTCCATTTTCCCCCTGACTTACATACATTTAAAGAACGCATCAAGTGAATTGCCTCTTTTTCATCACTAAGACACTCTTTCCATTTAATGTAACTAAACTCAAGGTCTTTGCCCTTCAACCAGAATTAATTCACTAGGGGCAAATATTATATTAAATGGTCTTGGGTGGCTTCTTAAATTTGATGAAGATTGCTTCCTTTATTATGAAAATAATTATTTTTATCCTTTTTAAAATTGTATCTAATTGATACCCTTCCATCAAAGATGTTTGTAAAGTCTTGTTCCCATATATACATATTTCTTTTTGTGCCTATACACGCTATGCACAATAATTCATGCACAGTTGTAGATACCCTCCCCAAAGTACAATCGATAAAATACCATTAAATACCAGAAGCTAAGGATGTACTTTTGCCCCACATTCGACAGGGGTACACCTTTTTGCCCCTTAGGTCTTCAAGCTTATATTCATAATCGAGCTTTTTAAGGGATACTTGGCCTCTTGCAAAAAAGTAGAGCATTTTGCACATTCCACGGTTTGGCAAAGTCAGACCTAGTTATTTTCTCTAGACCGGTATCAAGTTCTTCTCAGGCATATGATTTCACTTGAAGTTCTGCCCAGGAATCCTTCAAAGTGAGCATTTGTCCCGCTCTCATGATGTCAGGCGGTTTTCCCTGCATCTGTAATTTGAAGAAAAACAAACAAACCTGCGGGGAACAAACGCCACGGAAACCCAAACAAAACCCCGTGGGGAGCGAGGGTCTCACCTGCGGCGGGCGCGCCGGAGGGGCGCGGACCCAGGCTCCCCTGCGTGGGTGGCGCCCGGGTAGCGGTGGAGAGGGTGACATTGTCCGTGCCCTTCTTGGATGGTGTGGACTGGTCGGGCCCGGCCTCTGGCCGCTGCTTAAAAGCCGCGGCGCCAAGTGTCAGCGGTAGCAGGGGGAGCGGCAGTAACTGATTCAGGCAAAGGCCCAACCTCAAATTTCCAGAGACAGGCCGGCATTAGCGACAAACAGGGGTCGGGAAGGGGATCCCCAGGGGCCACTTTTCCAGAATTTTCTGCTTATGTGTCATAAAGAGTGCCCCACCCCCAGCACCAGCGAAAATGGAAAGGAAGTGTACTGGCAAACGGAAAGAGAAATCGGCTTCTTCGTAAATTCTCAAAGCCGGCAACTTCAATGTATCTTAGATACTTCGCAACTGCTCTTTGCAAATCGAACCACGAAAGATGCAAGCAGAGGCATTAGTAACTGTCTTTATTTGTTGGACAGCAAAAGATACACCTAGTAATCAGGGAATGGGCTACATTTTTCATTGGCTTTTATTTCAAGGCCCCAGGATGAAGCCCACTTAATGTTCTTAGCAAATCAAAGCACGTGTCCTTTGAAGAAGGTGTGTAATTGGAGTTTAAGGCATGTATGGAATTCCCAGATGTCTATAAAGTAAGAAGGAGCATGTGGCAGGTCACTGGAAGGTGGGCCAGGTTAAAATCACTGGCACAAACTTTCCCACTTTATATTCTCCCCTTGTATAATGGCAGAGATAAGCCTTGGGGAAAGGTTGGGATGGGAGCATAATCAATATTCATTTTCTTTTATCAGTCAGAATAACCATGGTAAAAAGCACATGGTCAGAAAACCTCAAAGAAAAATACTCAATTACAGCCGGGATTTCGTGGGCGCCCTGCAACGGAATTCGGAATTCGTTTGGGGTTTGCTGCAAGGAGGGCCTGCAAGGGCCTTCTTTCTTGTTTACGTGGACTTTTCTTTTCCCTCTATTTTTCTTTCTCCCAAGTTTGTGGATGTGTCGTCAGATATCTGCGTGAGATTTAGGCTGAAACCAAAGAAACAAAATTCCAGATTAGGAAAAGAAAAAACAATTCTAAGAGCATTCGTTCCAGAAGGAAGCCTTCTTGGGGGAGGGGAGATTGCGAGCAAAAGAAATTAAATTTCTGTAAAACATGCAGTTTAAATATCTGCCAGAGAGAGGGAAAGCTCCTTGAAAGGACAACCATCAAAGTCAGCAGCTTCCCTTGCTCTGAAGAATGTATACACTTCTAAGAGGCTTGGGGAACCCCAATGTGAATTTGTATGTTGCTTATGAGGTGGCTCTTGTTTTGGTTTGGGGTTGGTCTGGATCTGAATCAAAATGTGAATTTTTTTTTTCCTGTTGGGTTCAAAATGTGCCCTCATTTACCTACCCAGTCAAGCAAGAGGCAGGATACCGCGGGGGTCTGCTAAAGAAACTGGTCCTAGCAAAGGGTGGCACTACAAGGGGAGGAGCAAAGGATGGGATGATGGGGAGCTGGCTCTGAGAAAGGAGGGTGCAGAGTGAGGGAGACTGGAACAAAGGCTCCACTGAGGCAGGCAGGAGGGGGAAAGGTTGGCGCCTGGGACAGGAGTGTGACAAGTGAAAAGTAAGCAGGTACCCTGAAGTTTATCTTGCCCAGATGTTAGGGCTTTTATGAAATGTCACGTGAAGAGAACAGATGTACAACTTGCAAATGGGGCCACGCCTGTAAATACAAGGAAGGCAAATGCTTGCAGGGAAATCTAGGCATAAATCATCAACCTCACTTTTCTAGATATCCATTTTCTGCTTTAAATATTTGCTTCCGGAAAGTGAAGGAGCTTGTTAAGCTGAGTGGTCCTCCAGAAGAAATCACCATTCCACCTCTGCCCAGCACAAGCATCTCCTAGGTTCTTTGGGTGCAAAGGGTTGGGGTGTAGGGCATACACTGCCTCCACCCTCCTGTTTTCCTTCTTCACTTCCCCATCCCCCATGTTTCTCTTTGGGTTTCTTGAAGACTTTTGATGCTGAGAAACATATCAGATCTCCTTTGGAAAAGCTGAAACTAATCAATTGCCTTTTTGAAGGAGTAGAGAGTGATAAGAGCAAGGAATGCCAGGCCTGACAGACCACCTCCAAGATACTTAGATGGGCTGAAAGATGAGGGGTGATCTCTCTCTCCTGGGGCCAGGAACCAGTGCTTTGGGTATCCGTGAGTCCATGGGAAGGACTTGTACCAAGATAAGTGACCCTTCTGAATGAAAAGGATTTTTAAAAAGTGTCTTGTACACAGACACTTTTTTCTCTCCATATGTGAAGGAAGCTCAGCTTGTAAACAAAACTAAAATGAATTAGCAGTTGCCTAATTGTGGAAAAGAAACCAATTCCTTTCTCTGTGTTGAAGAGAGAGATTCATAAAGGTTACTGTAAATATCAACATATAGTGTAGGTCTAGGTCTCTGCACTCAGTAAGATTTTTTTAAAATCTTTAATTTAATATATAATTTAATGTGTGTTAAGACTATATATTAAATGAACTGTGCTGTCTCTTCTTTTCAGTGCAACAGTATTCCTACATCTCTATTAAATTGATATTGCATCTGGCTTGTCATATGGCCATGCATATAACTCTAGACGAAATTTAAAAGTCAGGATATTTTCTTCTACAATACTAAATCAATTTTATTGTCTGAATTTATCCTGTTCTTCATAGGGTTTCCTATGGGTGTGGTCAGAATTGGAATACATTTGGAGCGATCACCTCAGTATTAAGCTTTGACAATTTTTTAAATGCCCAGAACTAGATAACCAGACAGGTCTTTTCTCTATATAGCATTTAATCTGAATTTATATTCAGCTATACCTTCCTTGATTTTTTACCTTTGAGTGCATATCATATATTTGATTATAGCCCCCAAAGCATACTGGACCCAGACCCAATGATCAGATTC
>PVKS010019119.1:0-38930 GCA_004027875.1 Aplodontia rufa
TAAAAATGCATTAATACCTTCTTTTAATAAATATGCATAAATCTAAGATTTTCTATTTTCTTTTAATTTTTAGATTGAAAGAAATTGCTTAAGAGACAGAGAATTATAAAATCAATTATACCATATAATGAATGGATTTCTACCTCAAACATTTTGTTTCACTTACATGAACTATATAAATATTTTCTTAAGCTTATTAAAAACAAATTTAATTTCAGATCCTTTTGAAGCATTCATCATCTTTTCTATTCGCCATGAAATCAGAAGGATTGATCTTCATAAAAGAGACTATAGTCTACTTGTCCCTGGATTGAGAAACACCATAGCACTTGATTTTCACTTCAATCAAAGTTTACTTTATTGGACAGATGTTGTAGAAGACAGAATATACCGGGGCAAGCTTTCTGAGAGTGGAGGTGAATATACTAACATGTCATTTAATGTTTAAGTTGTGTTTTAAGTGAAACTTTTAAAAAATGTTGCTGTTAGAAAGAATTTGGGCTAATCATTCACTTTGGGATCTTTATCCCCCTACTACATATGTAAAATCAGGAAGGTGAAGACCATGTGTGAGGAAATGTTGGGGGGTAGGTCTGGTGAAGGCCGTGCTGCTCACCCCATCTTCAGTATGGACTCCCCCTAGACTTATGGTGAACATATTTATTTACAGTGCCTACGTGGGGGTGACTTCTAAAATAATTTGTTTCTTATTTTGTCACCATCTTTTAGGAAAATTCAAAGAAATATTGAAAAATTGTTATAAAGACCTCTGACATGAGCTAAATATTTTCCTATAATTTGAATTAGCTCTTTTGTCTCAATTAGATCTATCTCAAGCAGTAAGGCTTTGATATAAATATATGAAATATTTCTCTGGAAATTTACATACCATTCCAAGGGCAAGATATTTCCATCAGATTGTTAATTCCTCTCTAAATCATCTTTGCAAGTTTGAAAAATAGTAATAATTAAATACACAATGTAATTTTGATGTGTAGATTTTTTCTCTTTGTTATATTGCCATATATTGATTTAAAATGTTGAATTTAAATACATGGGATGGATTAGTTGGTTAACTATTGAAAAAACACACTGTTAAAATGTCTAACAAAAATTCCTAGCATTGTCATAAACACTAATGTTATTCAATTAGGAAGTATTTATAAAATTAAATCTTTAAAAAGCCAGGAAAAATTATGTACTGGATAAAAATTAGTGGGCATTACCAAATTGCTTATTTTTATTTCAGTTCACACTGCCTGTTGCTCTTAGTGCATCCTTGTTATATCTTGTAAGTCTTGTGCCCTGGGAAGGAGGGTGCGATTGGGCTTATCTTTGTTAAGTTAAATACAGTAATAGCTCTGTTATCTGTCCAGTTTCCAAAAGGAGAAAATGGGTGGATGTTTATTAGCCATGATGCATGTTGCCCTAGCTAGACTTTTTCTCTTTTACTCTACCCTTGAAGATCAACGTTTGAATTAAATTGCACTAATTTAAAGAGCATGTTTTATTGTTTTGAAAATATTATTCTTCCTACAAAGGTAGAAACAAAGAACTGTTTTGCAACCTCACCTTGCTATTATTATTGGCTCACAGTTGTTTAAAAATTCCCTTGTACTGATACTGAAAGGATTTATCAGGATTTACAAGATTAAGTATCTCTGGTGAGGAAGGTCAGTGATTCTGTATTTGGGGATCCTTAGTGTCCTCTGTGCCAGGTAACACGTTTGCCTTTTTCAAAGGCAACAGAATGTTTAAGTACTTTGTATTGCTGTATGCAGGTGGGGATTTTTCTCTGTGCCTTACACATTCCTGAATGGATGTACATTTTGTTTTCCCTTGCCTTGTAGGTGTCAGTGCAATAGAAGTGGTTGTGGAGCACGGCCTGGCTACTCCAGAAGGCCTGACTGTTGACTGGATAGCAGGCAACATATACTGGATAGACAGCAATCTGGACCAAATCGAAGTGGCCAAACTGGATGGTTCCCTAAGAACTACACTAATAGCAGGAGCCATGGAACACCCTAGGGCCATTGCTTTGGACCCAAGATATGGGTAAAGAAGTTTGACTTTTATAGATTCACTTTGGCATAAAAATTACAATCTTTCATTGATGGTTGCCTGTAATCCCTGTGATTTGGGAGGCTGTCAGGAGATTCATAAATCAATAACAGCCTCAGCAATTTAGGGACACACTGTTTCCAAATAAATGAGAAAAAGCACTAGGGCTATAGTTTAGTGGGAAAACACCCAGTACCAAAAAAGTTTATATATATATATATATATATATATATATATATATATATATGTAATATATATACACATATATACATTCATATTTATATATACACATATGTACATACTTTCTTTTTAATATTGAACTAATTTTTATCATAAATTTTGGGTAAAAGTGCTTATTTTGTGCACATATATACATTTGTGTGTATGTGCACAGTTGTACATACACTGTAGAAATAAATTTAAGTTTATTAATACAAGTTTAGTTATAGGATCATTTAAGCAGGTACTTTTAGAAACTGAAAATGTTTTTCTTCTAAATATGGGCATTAGGCCCTATTGGAAGCTATTATAACTGTTTTTCAAAGCAGTAATTTAATGAATTTCTCTTTGCCCCTGCCAAAGAGATGCTGTAATTGTTGCAAACCACAGGCCCAGGCTTTGTTCTAAATTGCCACAGATGTTAACCCCTCACCCTTTATTTATTTTGTATGTTCTTGGAGTCAGTTTAAAAGAAAATTAAGCTAAGCTTGAAAGAGTGGGACAGTGTGATGCTGACTTTCGAGTAGTGTGAATGACAGAACATGTGATTCTGGAAAACAAAGGTTAAATGTTGAGTAATGCACGATATTTGCCTCACTGTTCCCTTGAGAGCTCTTTTTTTTGAAGGAGCAGATTTGGAGTCATAAGATGTGAGTTCCAGTTCCTACCTAGTCACTTATTCTCTGGGGAAATAAAGTGTGTCTTCTTTTATATTTCAATTTCCTCTTGTGTAAATTAAGGATAATTTTATCCTTTTCATTAGTCTGCTTTTGAAGACATTATGGTAAATAATTTGCAACCAAGATGGGAGAATGTTGTAATTATTTTTATTTCCCCAGCAATTAGTTTACAAATTCAAAGCCATTGTCAAGTTCAAAGAATATTAGAAATGATTATTATTTTTTGGCTCTGTACCTTTAAGTAATACGAAGTCAAGGGAGCATCAATGAAAGAACAGAGTGAGCCAAAAGGGGGTTTAGTGAGATGAAGAAGAGAGAAAAGTTCCTTGTGTTTAAGCCAGCATCCTGGCCATACCCCAGCTTGTGCTCTGGTTTACACCCAAGACTTAGAAACCATTAGACTGGGAAGTTTATTTTCTTTTTCTTCAATTCAAACACTGAAATTGAGGGGTGAAGCAGCTTGTTTAGAGAGAGTATTCGTATTTGCTGACCCTCCCTGAGGTGTTTGCTTTACTTTCCACCATATTTGAAATTTGTTAGAATCAGTTGCCAACATTAAAAATGTTAAGAGATTTTACAAAAATCCCTGGATTTCTAGCTACTTTTCAAACTAGGAAGATCTGGCAACAGTGAACTGAGAAATAGCTGTTTCTTTTATGCTGGAGGTGCTTCCTCTAGTTTACCCGATCTGGCTTTACTCATGTCACTTTTCACTGCTGTAACACAATGCACCTGAAAACGCCTGTTAAGTTCAATGAGAAATGCCATTATTTTCCAACAGTCTATTCCCAAATAAGAGTAGATTATTGATCCTGACCCTCTACTACCCTCAAAGGGTTATCACTATAAACAAAGGTTTTATCCTCACAGTAACCTTTACTGATATTACTGATACATGCTTCAGCTTTTCTTTTTTTCTTTCTTTTTTCCTTTTTTTTTTTTTAATTCTAGTGATTGAACACTGGGCCTCACAAATGCTAAGCAGGTGCTCTACCACTGAGCTACGTCCCCAGAACGTTTTGTTTTTATTTATTTATGTATTTGAGACAGGCTCTCACTAAGTTGCTGAGGCCGGCCTTGGACTACTTGTGATCTTCCTGCCTCAACCTCCGTAGTAACTGGGCTTATTCACTCCACTTGGAGCATCTCATATGTATGAGAAATGTTCTGTACATTGAAAAAGTGACATATGGTGAAAAATGTAGTTCTAGCACATATACCCAAACAAAATGTAAAATGTGAATACTTCCCAAATTCCAAATGGCATGGCCAGAAAGATGTGAAAGTCAAAATTGAAACAGGTTTACAAAAAATTTGTAAATGGTAAGAACATGCCAACGTGAAAACACAGATTTGGGCAATGTTTCACTTTCTACAGCACTGTGTTAACAATGCTTAGGTTAAGCTTGTTAGTCTCAGTTTATTTGGAGAAAATCCAACTTGACAGGAATAAACTAAAGCAGAAGTACAAAGGACACACACCTGTTGTTTAATTGAAACTACCAAACACTATTTCCATGATAGAAAGGGATCTCCAGATGTCAGTTATCCTCTTACAGCAAAAGCAAATGAGTAGGGAAAACCTAATGATGCTCCTGGGGGAGGTGATCCCTTCCATCACCAGTTGCTGCTATGAAATCATGAGATTATTTAACATAATTACAGTAGTAATAAAGTAATTTAAAAAAACAGGGTGAGGAAAGAACACAAAATTGTTTCTCACCTACATGACTAAAATTCAGATGACAGTGCTAATTCATTGTAGTTCTTAAAATTAATTGAATGGTTGACGGGTTTGGTCATCATGATTAGATAGGATTTTTTATTATTAAAATTATTTTACATAGTATTGACATGATTAAGATATAAGGTTTATGTGAATACCTTAAAGAATAGTTTTAGCAAGTAAATTAATAAAATTAGTGCAAATATTACAATAGTTTCAGGTATTTTGGATATTTCAGTAAAACAATATGAGATTATTTTAAACCCTGAACCTTTCACAAGGTGGACTGAGAACATAAAGTCCCTCTCCATGCACACACATAAACACACACTAAACAGCAATCCAAACTGAGCACAAGAAAAGCAACAATAAAATAATTTTATTTAAATTCAGTTACTGCCTTTGTGCTGTGCAAAATAGAAATCATGATTTTCTTTTTTTCTCAAATTATTCATGAAATATATAAGGAGTTGTGAATCAGCACTGATAGGAGCTTCAAAAAGGCATTTACGGTTATTTTGAAAGTTTATATTTTAGGAGAAATCCACTGGATAATTTTTGAAAAGTGTAATTTGTGTAAATACTATCATTTTTTTCCTACTAAATTATAAGCTTTTTTCATAGCAAGGGAAATTGTTTCCAAGTCTATGAAATCCACCTAGCTCTTGGCATATATAATGGTGCTCAATAAATGTTTCTTAAATAAATGAATGCATGCATATGTATGGACTGTTTGTGCACAATTTACAGGAACTCAAAAATATACTTTAAAGAACAAAGCATACAGTGAAAGACAGCTAATGGGGAATTCTGTAAACTTTGTTTACAACGGCAAATGAAAATCAAGGTTTTCAACTAGACACTTTGCTCTCAGCATGACAAAAAATAATTAGGCCATACATGGGCCCCGTAAAATACATTTACTTCATGTGAAATTTCTGCAGCAAACAAGGTCTCTGTGACATTTTCTACAGGTGATAAAAAGTATTTCCATTCAGTTACTTTGTTTCCTTGGCATCAAATCCACTGGCCCTTTTATGTTATAAAACATCTGCCTTGGTGCCATATTCCTTCAGTATTATGGGTTTTGACCCCATCTCCCTAGTGACAAGTTGTTTTAAGATGGTAAATTGGGACTCTTAGGGAGGAGCCAGTTCTCTTTCACTCCATTCTAAGGCAATGCACTTATTGCTAAGGTGACCTGAAAGGATGCAGGAATCCTTTTTAAACATTGAGCTATTATTAGGGAGTAACAAGCGCCAGCAGGGTACTCAGGTCAGTTCTTGAACTTTCCTTGCCTTTGTTCCTTGGTACTGCATGGCATCTTCCTGCTGCAGTGCTAGTCTTTAGTTTTCACTTGTCCTAGTAACTGGATTCTGCTGTAACAGTTGCACTGGTTAGAACAGAAATAGTGAACGAAGATTAGTGAGACCTCTAAACAAAATTTTAATTATCTGGGAATATTATATAGAAAACTATTTTCTACCCATGGTTGGATTTAGATGACCTAGAGATTGTAGATAAATAACTTATTTTCTTTTGCAAAGATATTTTCTTTTTGCTTTCTGAGGCTTGACCTAATAGATGATAATGTTCTTTTAATGCTTGTAATGGTACAAGTTGTTCATGGTCTGTTGATCCAATTTAATCCAAATACCAACTAGCCCATGAATGCAGAAACTGCAGAATCCTTAGACTGTAATTTCTTTTTTAAAAGCCATACTGGCTGAACATTTCCATATGTCCTGTACAAAGAAATATTCAGTCTTTGTATACTTAAAGAAATAATGCAATTGTTGAAATGCTAATGCATTTTGATCATATAATAAAAAGAAATAGCATAAAATTATTTTGTTAAAATACTTCATTGTACCATGTATCAAAGAGGTGCCTAGAATTTTATGGAATAATGATTCTTGAAAACAACCTTTAAGACTGGTTGTGTGAACTGACTCATGACAAAATCAAGGACAATTTTAGCATAACTAATTGTAGAACCTGTTTTTATACAAAAAGTATTGAAAGTTTCCCACTAAAATTATTCAAAGTTTAGTACCATAATAATCACTCTAGAAGAAGCCTACTGATTCTGGTACCTTTAATAAAGAAATGAATGGCTCACTTATATTAGAATGCTGCAAGTTGTCCTAAGTCACATTTTCCTCCCCCTGGAAAAATACGTTTTAGAGTTCATAATGCCAATTACTAAAAAAGCTAAGTATAGAAACTGTAGAACTGCAGGGCTACTGATACACGAATTGAACTTGCTGCAACTATCTGAGACTTAACTGAGTAGAAAGGGGGAGGCAGTAATTCCCGTTTTGTTATACAGGGACAAGATGCTTCAGGAGTCTCACGTCAGGGTTGCAGAGTGTGAGGTGTGGCTTCCTCCAAATCTGTTGTGGCGCCTCCACTTCCATTCTGAGGCTACCTATGACTTTCAGCTTCATTGAGCTTGTTCTTCAAGGATTTGTTTTCCTTCGTTAAGCCGACAGACCTCTACTTAATTTTGTTTATCAAGCTATCACCATAAATTGGATTGATGCTATGTTGGGTTGTTTTTTTTTTTTTTTTTAGTTTATGTCGTATTTTCAAGCAAATGTAAAGAAAAGCTGACAAAAAAACAACAAGATGACAATGAAAAATATGTGCATCCCAAAGTATATTTATAGTGAGACATAATCCGCTTCACATTCATTGATTTCAAGAAAGACATTTAACTACTTAACTGAAGAGCCTATCAGCCTTGTACTAATTAACCTTTGTTCTACTTTCTATTTAAATGGCACCACATTATATTATTTTGGTTTTATTTTTGCATATAAATTAATTCATTTTAATGTTTCCAGATATTTAGTATTTTTCATTTAAAACACTCTTGTCAGTAACCATTCATCTTTTCAGAAAAAATATTTAACAAATATCCTTATATATATTTTTAAATATTTTATTTTGAGATACATATATGCTTATTAGTGTAGAAATGATCAAATGCATAAGTGGGAAGAATAGTAAGCTCCCTTGTATACATTACCCAATATCAACATTATTAATTAGAGCATTGTCTTTTTGGATGGTATTATTCATTATTATCCTTTCCCAACAGTCTATTCATTCAAATATTCCATGGCCAATTTTTGTCCATGAAACTATAATTCTTATAAAAATTATTAACCTGTAGTGGGTTTCTTGGAGTGCTTCTCCTTGAACACCCATCTGTAAGTAACATTCCCCTGTCATTCTCTCTCATAGCAGATATTTCCTTCAAAGTATTTCACAAGTTATAATTTGATATTAATAAATTTATTTAGTCTATCTCTTGCTCTGGATGCTAAGCCACTAGGTGAGATATTATATACAATTCTATTGTGATTTTTTTCGCTTAGGAAGTGGGAAGTATATAGTAAACATTCAGTGAATATTTGGGAAATGACTGACTGAAACAATAGCACAATTGCTTTTTTTTCAGAATTCTTTTCTGGACAGACTGGGATGCCAATTTTCCTCGCATAGAATCTGCCTCCATGAGTGGTGCTGGGAGAAAAACAATCTACAAAGACATGAAAACTGGGGCTTGGCCTAATGGACTAACTGTGGACCATTTTGAGAAAAGGATAGTTTGGACAGATGCCAGGTTTACAAAATGATCTTTTTCCTGTATTTTCTTTTATTTTTGTCATATAATATTAACAGCATTGAAAATTGTTCTAACACTCAAATATCATGTAGACACATATTGGAATTATTGATTTTTTTATTTACACAATTCACGTACATGTCTATAAAATGTTTACAGAGTTTTTAACTATCATTTTTTTAAATTGCATGATTACGTCACTGGACTATTTGATTGAGCTTTGATAAACTACTGATATGTTTACATTTCTCTAGGTCAGATGCTATTTACTCAGCCCTCTATGATGGAACAAATATGATAGAAATTATCCGAGGCCATGAATACCTTTCTCATCCCTTTGCTGTGTCTCTATATGGGAGTGAGGTCTATTGGACAGATTGGAGAACCAACACGTTGTCCAAAGCCAATAAGTGGACAGGACAGAATGTCAGTGTGATTCAAAAAACCAGTGCACAGCCCTTTGACCTTCAGATATACCATCCTAGTCGTCAGCCACAGGGTAAGTGCTTGCCACACAGTAACTACCCAGAAAGTGTTTTCATGTTTCAAATATGTGAACTGTAAAATAACTTCTGTAAGTTAACAATAATTAATATGTTTTGTGTATGTATATTATGATGGAAGTGATTTCAGCATTTGTTTACAATAGGAAGAGTTTTTTCCCTTTCTCCTTGTTTACTTTCCTTCACATAGAAATAAAAAGGCAAATCTTGGGACATTAAGGGTTTTACACTAAGTCCCCCAATTTTTAGTCATGGCCATTGCATCATCACCAAGATGTTGTGGGACACTGTATAAGGTCTTCGAATTTGGAATCTGTTACCTAAAAAACTGACGGCTGGTCTATTACAAGAGAACACCAAGGACATATCTATGCTTCCCCACCCATGGCCACTGGGAGGAGAGAGACTGAGTCATGAGAAAGAATGTACTATTTCCTTGAGTTCCTCCATTTGGAGAAAATTGAGTTGACTGTACCATTTGTGTTCGTTTCCCCATGTACCCACAATGTAATTCAATAGTAATCGTCTTCTTGGTTTTTCGATTTTGTCTCCTCCACTCAATTCTTGCACATGTTCTTTTCACAAATCTCACCTTTTTTTTTTTTCTTCTGGATTACCATGGCTATTTTCTATACCAGAGTTCATCCTTTTATATTTCTTCCAACTATGCATGCAATAACCTGTGAGAATTTCATTCTAATGCAAATAATATTTTCTTTATTAGCATTTTAGAATTTTATACTCATGATTCTCAGATAACACATTCTCTCTTGCAAAGTATATATGCCTTCTTTTTCTCCTTCTTTGAATAAGCAAATCTTCTACATCATTGGCATTTCTAGTCTTTAGTTTCATACTTCAAGCCCTATTTTTTTTTTTAAAGAGAGAGGACAGTGAGAGAGACAGAGAAAAAGAGAAACCTCTTTATTTAGTTTTTCACATGGCCTTAGTTGCTCCAACACTCAGTTGTATACGTGGTGCTGGGGTTTGAACCCTGGTCCTCGTGCTTGACAGGCAAGCGCCAAAACAGCTGAGCCACCCCTCCAGCCCCTTAAGCCCTATTTTTATTTCATACTATCTTCTTTTAGATTCTACTAAAAACAATCACCTCTGTAATTAACAATATCCCATAGCTGCCTTGTGTTGTTCTTCACTATTTGACTCTCATTCTTCTTCAATATGATTTCTTCTACCAAAATTTCCTCATCTTTAAAATTTTCTATGCCATATTTCTGACAGTCTGACTGAATCTAATTCACTTCCCAGATACTTGCGAATTTTCAATTTCAATTTTCTTATATCCTCATTTACTTTCTTATATCCTTCTTTGACATATGGAAGTTTCTATGCATCCTGGATTATGTGAACCATTCTTTTATTCTTTTCCTACCATCCTGACTATCTTTATCCCATAATCTGCAAAGCATTAAAGAAAGAAAATATTGCAGCTTAATTACTATTTCACTAAATAACCATTCAGTAAGTAACTAAAGTTAACTAAATTTAAATAAGCAAGAAGCCATGGTTCTAAACAGCAATGTGCCACTGGTATAATGAAAAAGATACTTTTCTCTAAAAGATTCCTTCAGCATGGAGAAGTAATCACCCATAAGCAACTGTGGATGACAACCACTTACAAGATATAATTAGATTTTTATAAGTGAAAAAACATTTACATGGCTATTTTTGTTCCCTAGATGTGTGGTACTTTGTATGAATTGTAATTTTTATGTTTAAAGCAATTAAAGTATACCATGAAATATAGCTTATACCTATGTATTACATTAGCTTATACCTATGTATTACATCATTCCCTATCTCAAAATAGAACCAATGTGAAACCATCAGTCTTGCCCACATTGATATCCCTTTGCAAATTCAAAGAATTGGAAGGAACATGATGTTGTCAAGACTTCTTAATGCTTTTGTACACATGGAAAGCAAGTTAGTTACTCATGACAATTTGGTTGTGAGAAAGTATTTTTTATATTTTTACTTAAATCAAAAGATGAGTTGTATGTGATTTATCTACTTTGTATAAAATAAGAAAGACTTTACTATATGGATCTAACTTAACATATTTCCTCAGGCTGGGGATGTAGTTGAATGGGGGAGTATTTTCTTAGCATGCATAAAGTTCGGGTTAGATCTCCAGCCCCTCACACGCTATAAAACCTCCTCGTAATTCAGGGTAGATATTCTATTCTTTATATGCAGTTGAAGAATGTCATCTACAAAGAGAACTTGCTGATTCCTAAATGCAATTCAGTTAGTATCAAATTCTGAGAGTGAATGGAAAAACTTTCTACTTTTTCCCACTGTAAGGATCACTGAGTATATAACAAAAATTATCTTTCCTATTTGCTTCAGTGAAATAGCAGTATCATTGCGAGGAGGAAAATAATCTACACATATATAAGTATATACACATCCATATATAGAGATATGGAAATATAAGCATATCTACTATTTTACTATTAGCAGGGATACAAGTAAAACAAAAAATGGCTCAGCATTAACATAAGAAAAATAATAGTGACCTGTTTTCTTCTGAATAATGTTGCAAAACAAGGTAATGTGTAGACCCCAACCAACCAGTTACTGGCTTTTGCAATCACACTACAAAGATTTCAGGTAGATCACTTAGAGTAGCAGGATTGAATTTACTTGAGTGGATAGGAAAAGAGTAAAAGGGACCACTCTTAAAGGAGAGAGTGAGTCCACTCAAAGAGGAGAGGGACCACTTGTTCCTCCTATCTTCCAGTTCTATTAAGGGTCCCAGGGAAGTTTACTGAAGTTTACTAAAGTTTACCGAAGTTTACCACCCACATTTACCTCTTGACTTTTGACAGAGAGAAGAATTGAATAAGACTTCCAAGTCCTCACGGTAGGCGGTTTTACACCATGGAGGAGAGATTTTACTGTTATAATGACACGCTAAAAATCCAAGGCAATTCTGACTAGTTTGTCCCATGCTAAGTGGTTCTAATTGGAACATGTTCTTACTGATTTTATGGTTAGGGGATTTGACTTTTAACTATTTTTTCTCCTTGAGTCCTGGAATCTGGTCTGTGTAAAGGCCACAGAAGCCTCATTCCACACTTCAGAGTGATGTGTTCTTCCTATTGTTAAGGAAGAAACTTTGGGCCTGCATTTCTCCTGAAGATAACAGGTTGTTTGATGAGGAATGTGACATCCTATTGACTTAGGCCAAACTGGGTTGCATGTAAATTATTTTTTCAAAGAAAGCATATGGGGCTCAGCTTAGTAGGCCCAGTTTATAGAACGACCCCTTAAACACATGTCCCAAGTACTCATGTCTGTGTTAGCTCTCATGAGGATCATGAAAGAAATAAACTGTTAAAATGTATGACATTTATTGCTATAAAATTGAAATATATCTTTTACAAATTAAAGAAATAAAAAATGCATGTACTCTTTGAAGATATCTAATCCTTTCAAGTAGGGAATTAATAAAAGTCTTAACAGTTGTTTTATAAGTAAGCATTCATTATGTGCACAAATTTCCAGTTGAGTTATTGGCACAAGCAGAATTTTTTTTATAAAAAGTCTGTTTTAGCCAGGCACATTGGTACATGTCTGTAATCCCACTTGCTCAGGAGGCTAAGGCAGGAAGATTGCAAGTTCAAAGCCAGCTTCAGCAACTCAGCAAGACCCTAAGCAACTTAGCAAGATGCTGTCTCAAAATAAAAAATATAACAGAGCTGAGGATGTGGTTTAGGGGTTATACACTCCTGGTTTCTTTGGTAAAAGCTGTATTAGAGCCTTCTGGTTTCTAACCTTGTTATTATATTAGATTAGGAAGAAATAAACTAAAGCCTTAAACAATAAAATATTAAGGAGTGATATTGGGTATTTTAGATCTAAATTTAAAACAATTAAAAGTCCAGTTGCAGTGGCATGTACCCTGTAATCCCAGCAATTCAGGAGGTTGAGACAGAATGATCACTAGTTCAAAGCCAATCTCAGAAACTTATTGAGGCCCTAAGTAATTAGGCCCTAATTAGTGGTTAAATGTCCTTGTTCAATTCCCAATACCAAAAAAATAAAATAATAATGATAATCATGATAAAACTTATAGCACATGGGGAGGCAGAGCTTGGAATTAATGGTATGACTCAGGTTAATGGTTAATCCTAACCTTGATTAATTATTTGCATGATATTCCCTTCATCGGTAGTATAATTTTATTTTAGACACGGATTCTGAACCATGTATTTATTACTGGAAATCATTGACAAGTCATTTAAATTCCCAGTGCCTGTTTTCATATCTATAAACTATAGATAATGCTATTTATACCAGAAGATTTAGGATATATTTTACTGTTTAATATAATATAATATAAAACACTGTTTATTAAATGTGTTAATACATGAAATTTTTTAGAATAGTGTTTTGCTTAATTAGTACTGTTTTATAGAAAATCAAGTCTTAAAAACTGTTGCTGCAGTTATATATATATATATCGAATGCATGTATTATGCATATATATGTATATATACATAGATGTATATATATTAAAATATATATGCACATGTATATTGAAAAAAATCACCTTCATAGCAATCAGCTGAGGAAATGTAGTTACCAAGAGGAAGATTCTAAAGCCACACAGTTGGGTTTCACATTCTAATTTTGTCCTATTTTGAAATCATCACCTTTGTTCACCTTTGTTTTTTTCACCTGAAAAATTAATTGCTTTAGTCCCTTTTACTAAAGGGAAAACTTGGAAGATTTTGGACAAATACTAAGCAGCATGTGTTTCTTAAGTATACAATAGGATGCATGAATGGATAGAAAAATAGGTAGATAGACTGACAGATATATATACAAAAGTCTATTGGTTGCATTGTTTTACACCTCAAAACCAAATTTGCCTCCCAATCATCTAAGAGAGTTTGTAAACATGGATCCTGTATAACTTTCTTTTGTTTCATTCTTATTTTCAACCATCCAGCAACTTAGGCATTCTTCTCTGTCCTCCTTCAGTCAAAAAATGTTTTCTTAATTACCACTCGGATGCTGATTGAATAACCATTGGAGTTCAATTTTGTCATGAATCTAGAAAATTCCACCCTGGGCTTTTCCGTTTCCTTTTGTATTCTTTTCTTTAGTTGTTCTGATTGAAAGCTTTCTTAAAATAATTCTAGTGTGACCATCACTTTAAATACAGTTTTGCAAACTTTTCTTTTATATTTTTTCCAATTATAAAATGTTTGAATCTTCTTGAAGAAACTTTTCTTCTGTCTGAAAAAAATTCAGTTCAAAGGGAACTTAAATATTTGTTAATAAAAGTAGTGCTATTTTTTGAGGACCATTTTATTTTACTTTCAAAGGCAGTCTTCTGACTCTAGTAGTCTTTTTATTTTGAACTTAAAAGGCATAGCTACTGGCAAATATACAAGTTGTTTTATATAGCATTAATATGGAAATATCCTTTAGAGAAACAAATCAAAATTCAGAAACAGAGAATAAGGGCTCTGAAGAGATGGCTCGGTAGTATAGTGCTTGCCTCCCATGAGCTAGGACCTGGTTTAGATCCCAAAGCACCACACAGTTAAGTGGAGGAAAAACAGAAACATAAACAACACAACAACAAACAAAAATTAGATGAAAAAATAAAATTAACTCTCTTTCTTTAAACAAAATAAAAGGAGACAGAATGAAGGAGACATTGAGGAGTTTCTCCATGATTACAAAAATAATTAGATTAAATGTATCCATAAACATTGTACTTAAAGTAATACCTAGCCTCTTCTTTGTTGGTCATCTGTGAATTGCTCAATGAATAAGTGAATAAATCTAAATTAATTGCTTCACTTAAAGAGGTTGTTATAGCAGTAGTTAGAACTCATACTTAGGGGGGCTGGAGCAGCGGCTTGGTGGTTACGGTGCTTGCCTGGCATGCACAAGTACATGGGTTCAAACCCAGCACCCATGTACACAACTAAGTGTCAGAGCAATGAAAGCCATGTGAAAAACTCAATAAAAAAAATGCATTCTCTCTGTCTCCGTTTCTCTCTCTCTCTCACTATCCTCTCTTAAAAAAAAAAAAAGAACTCATACTTAGAAACCTAAGTTCTTCACCTCTTAAAATTGTGTGATCTGGAGTAAGTTTTTTTGACCATTCCAAAGTTAAGTTTAATATTCTACAAAATGGAGCTATTTTTTTAAATAAATGAAAATGGCTCTTAAGAGAAATAAATAAAATGATGTTTATAAAACACTTAGTACATTTTCTAGCATGTTGTTTAGAGAAAACTTATATTCTTTAGGGAATCTTTCATAATTTTATATTTTTTTATTCCACTTATCCAGTGTTATGCCAATAGAATATCAATGGCTGTTTCCCAAAGAGTAGATTTATCATGGAAATGATTTATTACTTAAATTCCCATCAGGAAAATATTTCTAAGGAAAAATTAAACTTTTATTGACAACATGCATAAGAAAACAATATTATTTTGCAAAAAATTCTGAATTCTAAGAACGTTGGTGATATCATTGCTTTTTAGGGGACAAAGTATCTCTTATGAAATCTGGGGAATGAAGGATTTCATGAGGTGTTAAGAATATGTTTATTTGCAATTGTGAGCATCTTTTTTTATGCTTAATAAAAGTCCCATCTCCCTCTCCCAGAAAACAAAATACTCTCAAAAACATGTTCAGCATGGTGGAGGAGAATTGCAAATATTTGCATACAGTATAAATTGTTATCTTACACAGTTTATTCTCTTAAGCTTTACCAAATTTCATATCAACCACGTTTTTTTTCCTCTAGCCTCTCACATATATGTCCATCCACACAAACAGGCATTAATTAACATATATATTATTAATGATTAAAAATATGCTTCCGCTGTAATAGTGTTTCCCTCCCCCCCCCCTCGCCTTTCTTTCTTTCTTCTAGGAAATAAATCCAGGGCCTCTTACTTGTTAGGCAAGAATTCTACCAATGAACCAGACCTTGGCCCTTTATTTAATATGGTTGGTGGGAGGTTTATTTATTTTGACATATATCCTCTTTTTAGATACTAAAATTCACTGTAATAATGGAAACTTTATTGTCAAAATGCTCATTATTTGAGGTGCCTGGAATATGAAATAAATAAGAAATAAATTAAGATACCAGAAAGACACGTTACCCCTTCAGAATGACTGCAAGTTTATTGGTATTTTAATATGTGCCTCACCTATAACATGGTAGCACTTGTTTATTTTCATTCTTTTAGGAGAATTATGCAAAATTAAATAGAAATAGTAATTGTCACTTTATAAAATTGTCCCTGTATAGTACAGTCTCTGTGGAAGTTCAAATAAGATTTTTAGGCTTTTATATATTCTGTAAAAAAATTGAATATAGTGTAAAATTAATCCATGAAATATGATATAATGTGATGAAAGTAGCTGCTGCATATCTAATATCACTGGAATCTGGTAAAAATAAAGCAACAAGAACATCTTTTACTTGCATGTATTTTCTTATGAGTGTATATTTTAAATAAGGAAACTGGGCAAGCGCTGTGACTCAGTGGCAGAATACTTACCAGGCATGTGCACAGCTTTGAGTTTGATTCCCAAAACAGTAATTAAGTAAATGAATAAACAAAATAAGGAAATCACTTGAGTTTTCCATTGTCAAATGTGAAAATTGTCATTTGATAATGTTTGCATTGGGAAAATAGGAATTGATTAGTTTTTAATTGCAAAGTACTTCTAAAAATTACATTCTTTAAAAACATTAAATTCATTTCTAAAGGAAAATTACTAATATGGTAGCATTATTTTATCATCTTAGTATGTATTTGTCTACCAATAAGGTTCATTAAGTTTTATTATTCATTTTAAAAAGTCTGTGTTGGATGGAGAAAAGTTTTCATCTCATCTAATAAATTGGATTCTGGTATTCTTAGGTCCTGAACCTAAAATATCATATATATTTCATATTGCATTAACTTTGGCATAAATTTTATTTGTGTTTACTAGATAAGCCAATTGTTTGCCTTTAAAGTGTTTAAATTTTTTCTGATGAGAAAAGGACTGTAATTAAACATAGATTGCAAAAAATAAGAAATTATCTTTAATGATATTGTTTTCTTCACAGTCTTGTATGATTGCATAATTAACATTTGGATCTCCTGTAAATTATTGGAGTTATGCATTATTGAACCTTTTTCACCTGCAGCCATGATGTGCTTTAGAAAATGAATTCACTTTCCTAATTTTCAGATTGCTTCCTTTTTGGAACAGATACTAGCAAGTATTCGCAAGTAGGCATATGAATTGGTATGTCCTCAACAATGACAATATTCTATGCTATAGACATTTTAAGAAAAAATAACTTGTACATATATAAGTAACAGTTCCTGCCAGTATAATACATCTAGCTCAGTCTGAAAAACCACAGCCCCAACCTAAATTCAGCCCTGTTTTATAAATAAAATTTTATTCGAATGCAGCCACACCCATTTGTCTAATGGTTGCTTTATGGCTGGTTTGGTACTATGGTAACAAAATTAAGTAGTTCCTACTGAGTGAATAAGGCATGCAAAAGTGAAAATATTTACCATCCTGCCTTGTACATAAATGAATGCCAATCACTGCTGTAGCTACAGAGATCAGTATATTGATATAGAGTATATAAAAATATGTCACAAATTAGAAAACAGCACAGGATGAGGGTATAGTTCATTGGTAGAGAGTATATAGCAAACGGGGGGCCCTATATTATATCCCTATCACTGGAAGAAAGAGAGGAAAAAAGAAAGGAAGGAAAGGAAAGGAGAAAGCAGAGGAAAGGAGAAAGGAAAGGAAAGGAAATGAGAAAGGAAAGGAAAGGAAAGGAGAAAGGAAAGGAAAGGAGAAAGGACAGGAAAGGCGAAAGAAAGGGAAGGGAAGGGAAGGGGAGGAGGAAAGATATACATAGAAAATACATCAACAGGGGCTGGAGCGGTGGCTCGGTGGTTACGGTGCTTGCCAGGCATGCACAAGTGCACGGGTTCAAACCCCAGCACCCACATACACAACTAAGGGTCAGAGCAATGAAAGTCATGTGAAAAACTCAATAAAAATTGATTCTCTCTGTTCCTCTCTCTCACTGTCCTCTCTTTAAAAAAAAAATACATCAACAAACAGTAAATTATTTTAAGTTTTGTAACACCAGTAATTAAAACTAATATTCAGAAGTAGAAAAAAACAGTTTTGGCTTCATTACAGAACATTGCATGGCAGAGAAAGAATTTTAGCTGGGTCGTGAGGAAAGCTAATGTAAATATGTGGATGGAATTCTAAGAGACAAAAAATCGGGTAGAAGTGGAAAGAGACAAGCTACAGGTTTTCAGAAAACAATGAAGAATCTATTTTAGCATGTGCATAATAATAGATGGAAACTGGTAGCTTGAAAACAGGTTAGTGTATTAGAAAATCAGGGTATTATATTTGGGGCAGTACCACAGAGTACCGGTTGCATGGCTACAACCATCATTCAAAGGTGAGGAAATAGAACATTTTGGTGAAAGAGGAGAGAATAAAGAGGAATAGAAACACATATCAGAGAAATTCTGACAATACCTAACAAATGATTATTACAGGAGTAGAATAGATAACTGAAAAAATGTTCTCTTGGATGATTGACGACTTCTTTAACAAAAGTGAACATAATGGATTAGGATAAAGAACTGGAGGGTGAATGGAAGTAGCAGTTAGATCAATTTGACTAGTGCTGAGGAGTCCAGGGGAAATGTTGGTGATAAGGATGAGATTCTGTGAGCTAGTCAATGGGAAAACATTTAAAACTGTTAAGCAATTCAGACATATGTTCATGTCTATATATTAGAAAGATAAATACATGGGTAAAGACTAAAAATCAAGAAATTGGTTAGAAATTTACTATTCCAATTCATGTAGGAGATAGATAATCTAATTGAAGCAATCCATGACCACAGAATTGGAGAGAATGGAGAACAGGGTTATTAAAGTATAGAACCCTAAACTTCTTGGTGGGAGTGTTTTGTCTCATAAGGTGCTTTGAAAATATTTATACGTTGCATAAATAAAAGATGGAAGGTGCTACAGTTGCCTTTAAGGTGATTTATTTGTTTACCTGGAGTTAATATAATATAAAATACTAGTGAATCCATTCAAACAGCTATGTTTGCATTCCATCAATTAAGATTGCTCTTATCATTTCATTGACAGATCAGCATTCCTCATCTCCTGGATGCAAATGAATGAAATATCTTGGTGTTACATGAGTTCAAAACTTCTGTATTTATACTGGATTTTTCAGTATTATTTGTTTTAGCAGTTTTGCATTACTTAGAGCAAAACAAATGAGAAGAATTTAGAAAAGGAAAAGTTTATTTTGGTGTAGGGTTTCAGAGGTTCTGTCCATAGTCAGCTGACTCCATTGCTGTGGGTCTGAGATGAGGCAGAACATCATGGTGGAAAGGCATGGAAGAGGAAAGCATTTCAGGACAGGACAAACAGGGAGCACATACGGAGAGTTCCATTCATCAGAGACAGAATATAAACCCCAAAGCCACATCCCTAGTTACCAACCACATCCTACCTACCAACAGTCACCACCTAGTTAATGCATTCAAGTGAATCAATTGAATGATTAGTTTACAGATGGCATAATCTCACCTCTGAACATTCTTGAATTGTCTCACAGATTGACTTTTGGGGAAAACTTTATAACCAAACCACAGCAAGTGTTTCTCTTGAAATAGTTAATTACTTTATGTTAATGGTATACAAAGCATTTTGGAGAGTGTTGGATATATAAACCTTTGTGAGACATGTGGTCTCTGCTGAAACTGGTCAACTCTGCCACTATAGGGTGAAAACCAGTCATAGATAATATGTAAACTAATGCACATGGATATGTTCCAATAAAACTTTATTTACAAAAGCAGTCATTATACACAATTTGGACCAGGGATCACCTACTGTTAATCCCTGCTTTATATCCAAGTCTGGGTAATCTGTAGCAGATTTCTTAATTTACTAATTAGAATAGATAGCTGTATTCAATAGATGGTTTGAAACTTTAAAAAGATTTGCAATGTTATTTCAAAGTGAGAAAAGAAAAAAAATAGAAAGTAAAAATTATTTGTGTGTTTTTCAAGCTATGAAGCACAAAATATTATGACATATACTAGAAAAATATTATTAATACAGACACTGATTTACAAAGTCAATATATTTTTCTGTGTATATACAAAACTAATATCTTTGATTATAAAAATATATTTCATCATAATTATAGGATGGTGAGAAGAGGTGGTATGATTCTAGACTGAAAATAATGATATACAAAGTGAAATTAAAGCATTTGTCATTGTAGTATCATATATTTGGTTTTTAGTTTCCCTAAGAGGAATCATATCCTTGGTCATTGTTTTTGAATCAATCTCTTCTCCTTTCTTTTCCTCTTCTCTTTTATTCCCTTTTTTCTTCTTCCTCATTCTTTTCTATTTTATTTCCAAGTATGTGCAAATTTGAGTTTTCTTCTTTCTACCAATCATAGGAATAACCTAACTCTATGTATCTAATAGTTCTACAACAGCAAGCAACTCCTCTTCTTTGGTATCCTCTCCTACAACACCTTGCCCCCTCCAAAGCCTGCACACCTACTCTGTTTTCCTAAACTGAAATCCCTTAGGGACTCCATTTACAACAGATAAAAGATCAGAAAAAAACAGACTATTTGGTGCTTTCTTTGTGTGACTTCCACTAAAGAATGTCCAGGACCAGTTTTTGCTCTTTTCCCACTTTTTGTTGGTGTTGTTCTTGATGGATTTTCTAGGAAGAATAGTGCTGTTTAGGAATCCTTCACTTCCTTTTATCTATTTATTCTTTTTTCAGAAAAGTCAATGACATGCATTACTTTTATCATCTTGATGCAGGGAGTACAAAAGATTGCTTCATCCACATTGAATATTTATTAAATTTAGTTAATTTCTAATATCCTCTAAAGTGACTTTTTTTGGTAATTTTATTCTTTGTGTTTCAAAGTAATAGAAGACTAATAGTAACTGTTGTAGTAGAAAGGATATCCTTTTCTCTGCCCATACTAGGTTCTTAGCTAAGTCCACTATAAAAAAAGATTAACAAGAGTTTCATTCAATACAAGGTTTTATGGACAAGGAACTTTCATGAGGAAACGAGGACCCAAAGAAATCATTAAAACTTGCATTTTTATACAAGGTTTGATGAAGAGCAGGAAGTTGTGGATAAATATAATAGAAAAAAAGAGGTTATCTGCAATGGGAATAAGCTAGGCAGAACCTAGCAAGACCTGCTTATTCAGATTCTTTTAAGGCCTTTTCAGAAGTAAGGATATATATTCCTTTCCTCTGGGTATATTCATACCTGAGAGTCTTATGACCTGATTCAGGGGAGAGTCACAAAATCCTTCCTAGGTTTTATGATGTGCCTCAGGAAAGAAGGATGGGGAGAAGTTCAGAGAAACCTCTCTGCCTCTGCCATTTTTCAATATGCCATGGTGACATAGTTTGGGATAGCATGACCTGAACTCTGTCACTACTCAGAGCAATAGGTCTACCTGTTAGAAAGATATTCATTAGTCAAAAGCCAAAATATTGCTAGTGAATTCTGAAGCTATAATTCTTTTCTACCTGTGATTTAGGAGCTCAGTGCTGAAAACCTTATTCTACTAGACAGATTTTATAAAAATGATACTAAAGAGAGTTATTATTTATTAAATGAAATTAAAGTCTTATCAAAGGTCATGATAGCACCAAAAGCACGAAAGAATGAGAGCATGACATGGAACTATAAATTTGACATTCTATGATAAATTTGAATATATCATGAATTATTTATACAATGAAATCTAGCAACTATTATGTGTGTGGAGCCACAGAATCAGTTAAGACAGAAAAAGAAATCACAAAAAAGAAGGTAACTTTAATAATGAAAGAAAACAGACATTTTTTCAGTAGGCCTCTGATTTGAGAAATAGCAAAGCACTCAAAGGCAGGGTGTATGTGTAACAGCAGTTTCCTAGGGAAAGTTTTAAGAGTGTTTTGCTAAGACAAGAAGGGAGGTTAGGAAAATAATGGCATCCTTTAGAACTCCCAATATCTAGTTTATTCTATAGTGTGAGTTTGTTAAATACTAAATTCAATATTTATTCCTGATTGTTAGACTAAAATCCTTAAAAAGCCTTTGCTTCTTAGTCTCTTCATCTTATATAAAATTAAGGAAGTTAGCTTCTTTGTTGTTATCTTGGGGGCGGGGCGGAAATGTTTTTGGTATTGGAAATGTTTTTGGTAATGTGTGTTTGCATATTATTGTCATATTAATCACCCTGGTAATGGATACCACATAGGAAATTTTACTTTGAATCATTAAGTGAATAACCCCTGTCAACCTCAGTGATTCGCTATACATTCTTCCATCTTCACTGTTAATATTTCACCGTGTAATTACAGCTCCCAATCCTTGTGCAGCTAATGACGGCAAGGGGCCCTGTTCTCACCTGTGTCTGATCAATCACAATAGGAGTGCTGCTTGTGCCTGCCCCCACCTGATGAAGCTTTCCTCAGACAAGAAGACCTGCTATGGTAAGTTTCTGATAGTACTTATCTAAAATCTAAATTGAATTCTCTAAAATTGTATTAGATTTCCTCAAAGGAAAGTAGAGGAGGATTTTAAGATCTTTAAAAGCATTTTAGGTGTTGCTATTTCCAGCCACTATTGATGATTCATCCACTTCTGGAGAGTGACAATTTTTTTAAATGTGTGATATGTTGCACTTTGCTCTTTATTACCTTGTTCATTTTTTCTTGCTACTTTCTTATTTGGTATGTTAGCAGAATTTATCTCTGCAAAACAGGGAGATTTGTAAGTGCAAGTGCATTATCAGAAAATGATGATGCAAGTAACCTGCATAACAAAGAGGTACTTAACAGCTCTAATCTGCGGATCTTATTTGAAAGTCACTTTAGTATCATTTTGTAGAGGATTATCAACATGAAGGGGAAAGAATCAAGTCAAATAAATAACATGGAAAGATTTTTTAAAACATTTAAGCTAAAAAATGATAACCTTTATGAGTAAAAACTAGTGTTTTATAACAATTCTTGTTTATTTATAAAGCAATTACTTAGTATTAACAGCAGAAAAGAATTTTTCATTAGAACTAGAACATTAGATATATGTGGGTATAACTTTATATAATAATAATATATCTCAATAATATTATTAAGCCATAGAGAAAAAGAAAATAGTAGATTATTTGTAATTCCTATTTCTATTTAAGCTAATAATATTACACAAACTCAGTGCAAGAAAAATACTTGTTGGAAGTGAAAATGATTCAACACCTCACAGTGTTACCTACTAAAAATTTATAAAAGTTTACAATAAAAATGTGCTTTAAACTAGTTAATCCCTAATTTGATGGTAGAAACATAAATAGGATTTTTTAAAGCAATGTCTACTTTTGTTTTATTAGGTGACATTATAGAAAAAAACTGTTCATGGATTGCTTCAAAAAGCATTTAATGCAAGGACGTATTATTATAATGCTATAAATATATGGTTATTTGAAATTTATACCTTTGTATTTTAACAAGTTTGTTTGAAATTCTAAGATCAAATCAATTAATGAAATTTATAACTAAAAAATGATCACTTAAGGACTCTGTTATTTGTTTCATATTTGTTTCTATTAAGCATCTTAATCTTCAACAGACAATTCTGCATTAATATTTTCATCAAATGTTTATTATTAGCTTCTGGTTTGAAATTGTGTAATTGAAAAAGTTAAATCGATAGATTTTCTAGACCTTCAAACTTTTCAACTATATAAAAGAAAAACACTCAATTTCTATTCTTTTTCTAGAAATGAAAAAATTTCTCCTTTATGCAAGGCGCTCTGAAATCAGAGGAGTGGATATCGACAATCCCTATTTTAACTTTATCACGGCCTTTACAGTTCCTGATATTGATGATGTTACTGTGATAGACTTTGATGCCTCTGAGGAACGTTTATATTGGACTGATATCAAAACACAAACCATTAAACGGGCTTTTGTTAATGGAACTGGGTTGGAAACCGTTATTTCAAGAGGTAAAAGATCTGCATGTTGCAAGTTTAAAAGTGTTTAACATTCAATTTATAATTATGTCTTTTTTCTGTTTTTCCATATTGTTCAACTCTTTACTGTTGAAATTGATTATTCAGAGGTTCAGTAACATGTGTTCTATAATTAAATGGCATGTAGTAGAGAGAAATTTACTTTTATGAGAAGAAAAAAGTCAGCATATATTTTAAAATTTAGAAATCTCTAAGCAGATTCAAAGACTTTTGTGGATGGGTGCAGTAGTTCACTGAGGCAATGTAAGATATTAGAAAGAACTGATGTCTTCTTCTGAACTTAAGTTTAGTATGAACTTCTCTTTGTGCATGTTTACGTGAAAAACAACTACTCAAATAAGATAGGAAAACTGTTCCCGTCCGTCCTCTGACCCAGCATGTTGAATCATAGATTCTTTGTGAATGTTGACTTAACATTTAAAAAAAACATTTTTATTTCTCAACCATAGAAAACACAGCTGAAGAAAGACATACATGTAAATATAGTGACTGAACTACAAATATTTAGCATTGAATTATTCTAGCTCTTAAATTTTTGGTATGTCATGATTGAATTAGTTTTCATTGTGCACCTCCTGTTTGCTGTGACTGCCAATTCCAAGCAAGAGTTTTCTTGAGAGATTTAGAGAGGAGTGGAAGAAAGGAAAATTAGCAATCCATGTAGATTTACCAGTGCTCTGAAGTACACTGAAAATGTAAAATCAAACTGCATTTGAGCAATGATCAACTTCTTAATGAAAGCAATTAGAGTAAATTTTAAATTCACAGTTGTTTTCAAAAGTTTTCCATGTGTAGTACTAGAGGGGCAGCTTGAGTGTCACTATCAGATCAGAGTAGTACTTTGACTACTAAATAAGCCTTCTATTTAACCTAACAGATCTCAGGTTCCTATGGTTAAAGCAATTTCCTGAATGAGTGGTTATAAGTTTGTTCCAATACTTACTTCAAACTTGCTGAAAGAAGGAAGTCTTTTTTTTTTTAAATAAAAAACGTAACTCAAAATTTCTTCATTGTAGTACATTTTTTAAACAAGGTATGAGTGGGGAATGTAACAATGACTGATTGAAAGTAATTAAACTCCTTGAAAGACCATTAAAAGGAGAATAAATTACGTGAACCTTCCACAGAAATATTCACCACTATCTAACAGGAAATTTCAAGCACTTTATCAGGAAAGTAAAGTACTTTGTAAAAAGCTTTCTGAATTGTATAGAACTAAAGATGCAGGTTAAAAACCACTTGGGGACAATTTTTGTCTACAATTACAAATTAGTATCTAGCAGTGTTAAGTTTGAATTTATTTCTATTTAGCAGATTAATTGCAAGTATTAACCAAAATTTGGGCACTAATATTTTCTCACTACTATTTAACATATACATTCATCATTATACATAATTATTATTATTCAGTCATTTTGACAAATATTGGAATATTTCCTGTATGAGAATAAATTGAAAGAGAACCAGTATAGAATGAAGAGTACAAAGTACAAAATGAGAGAGAAGTTCCTGTATAAACTGAAGGAGCTGAAGATACAGAAATCAAATATGTAAACCTTAGGACAAGTTGTTGATTTTTATGTTAATACTGAAAATAATATGAATCAAGGAAGTGTTGTAAAGAGGGTGGTATATGGGTTCCCTTTGCCTATGGAAAGATCGCTGTAGCTGTTATGTCTCAGGGAGTTCTGGGTTGAGGGACATAAGCCATGCACCGCAGAACAGGCTAGCTGCTGCGGAGTGGCTCTAGTGAGAGAAGACAGAAGCCTGGATTAAGGTGAGAAAAATACAGAGATGAAGGCACGGTGACGAATTACAGAGATAGGAAAGAGTCCACATTCAGAGGACCTTAACAAATAATTGGAACTGAAAGGGAAAGAATAGGCCTTATGGAGAATGCCTCCTGCGTTTCTGGCTTCCTTCATCGGATGAATGGTTCAGGTAGCCCTTTTCTTTCTTCCTGAGTGAAGCCTTGTTAAGTACTGATACACCTTTCCATTAGCAACAAAACTTGAGATGAACTTTTGACAGCTATGCTTCTGAGCTCGTTGAAACATCTCAGATCCCACAGTAATTGTACTTTATTTTCTCCTTTCATCTTTGAGCTTCCTATGAATGACTCTGTGGAGACCTTGCTCTTACTTCTCACACTGTTGACCTTTGTATTCTCATTTAGCTCTTCTCCCTCTCTTGGACTTTTTCTTGAGAAACTTTTTTTTTTAACTCATCTTCCTTAGTCTGAGCTTAATGTGAAACGAGTCCCTAATGCAGCTATTGCTACAACTATCTCCCACAATTTTCTTCCTGTCAGGATCATTTTCTGAGGGAAATATTGATTCATTCAAGCTTTCTGAAAGGATGAGGAATATTTTGCTCATCTTATCATTATCAATATTCTGAAACACTAAGCTCTTCTTAATTTGCATATTTCCCACTTGATTTATTTGCTGTAAGTAGCTTGAAGTAGGTTCAATTCAATTATAAAGAAAACTACTAATACATGACTAAAGGCATATTCTATTTATAATTTAACAACTACAACAGAATGTAGTATATACATACAAACATAATGTTTTGGTCAGCTTTTCTGTCACTGTGACAAAAAGACCAGAGAAGAACAATTTCTGAGGAAGAAAAGTTTTTTGGCACGCATGATGTTCAGAGGTCTCAGTCCATAGATTGCCAACTCCATTGCCCTGGGCTTGAAGTGATGCAGAACATCATGGTGGAAGAGTATAGAGGGGGAAGGCAGCTCAGAACATGGCAATCAGGAAGCAGAGCTCCGCTCACCAGGGACAAAATGTGTAACCTGAAGGCACACCCCAGTGACCTGTCTTCTGTACCCATACCCTGCTTGTCTTCAGCTACCACCCAGTTAATCCCTGTCAGTACACTAATGCTCTGATTAGCTTCAGTCTCTCATAACCCTTCATTTCACCTCTGAACTTTCTCGCATTGTCTTACACAAGAGCTTTTTTGGGACAACTCATATCTTAATCATAACACATACTAGAATACACACACACACACACACACACACACATATATATATATGCATATATATTTTTTTTTTCACAGAAACCAAAGGTAATTTTATTCTAAGAAAGAAACAACTATAACAATTCATGAAAAAATTCTTGTTAGTGGACTATAGTTCAGTGCTCTGGTGGCAATTATGTTCTTTACTTGGGTCAATGTGCGATCCGAATTATTTGTGTTTTTACGTGATCCAGTTACTTATGTTCTCAGGCTTATTGGTCTGATGTGATGAATAATACTGTCATTAATGTAATGCTATCATTATCTCATTTAATATTTGCAAATCTATTATTATGAAGGAATTATTTTCATTTTGCAGATGAAGTAGCACTTAAGCTCACAGAATTTAAAACTGCCTCAAAATCTAAGTGAAGAAATGTTAGAGACAACTATCCACTAAGGACTGTAGCTTTAGGGCTTCTGTCATCTTTGTCACTCTACAATAATATGGTTTGGGATTTTATCCCCAGTCAGTAGGGACTAATTACATTACCAATGGGTGTTGTGCATTTAAGATGGTCCTGCAAACTCAATAGTCCCTCCCTAGTACCCATGTACTACCCAGAATTATACTGTGTTAGATAACAGTCTTCCACAGAATTTTAAAGTACTATTTGTCATTAACACAGTAAGGAAAAAGATAGACATCAACAGCATACCTTAAAATTACTAATGCAAGCCGGGAGTAATAGAATTGACCTTTCACATTTTTATCCACATTATCCTTATTTTATGTATCATTTATTCCTTACATGATGTTTTGAGGTTTGGATTACTTTCTCCTTTTAGAGATGAGGAAGGATTTGTTTCAGGTTTGCCACTCAAGTAAATATCAAGACTTTGTTTGCATCCAAATTTGACCTTTGACTTTTTGATTCCAGGTTGTGCTCTTTTTACCTTGAACATCCTTTTCTTCTACATATAAGTAACCTCAGTATGTTGGATGTGTAACTATAACTGTACGGTTTGTTCGTTATGTTCCTTCCTGCCATTCACTTCGTATATACTCCACATTCTCTGCAGAGATGACCTAGTAGTGTCCTGGTGAAGACACAGTTTAGTACATCCCCTTGCCAAGACTTTTGCTGATTATTCTGAAATATGAGGAAAAGCTTTTAAAGACATAATGACAGCTTCATGAGATGCTAGACCACTGTCAAAAGAATCTCATTCTTATTGGAAAGGGCACCTCTTGGGTATATTTTAAAGAAACAGTTTCAGAAAATAAAAATAGGGACTACTGTGGGCAAGTACAATGGCTTGAGCAAAGTATCTCTTTTATACTAATCTACTATCTGATTTAACAGGATTATTAGGATGAGTTACGCAGAAAGTTAAAATGGTAAAAAGAATATAAATATAAATTAGAAATGTAGCTGTTTATTTCTGTAAAGAATACTCTCTTAGGTGATAGAAATTTTCATATAGCTTGTTTTTACGTACAAATACACAGACCATTTTAAATCCAGACCATTTGGTCATGTTTCTACTATATAAAATATAATTCTGAATAGTAGTTTAAATCCAACTGAACCTAATTGGAAGTAGATATTCATATTTTAAATGTTATCCACTTCTTCCAACAATTATCTTGCCAGTGAATACCAAAGATTCATTCCCTCTGTGTTGTAAGATGCTATATTTAGTTGTACCCAGTAATAACAATGCTTTGATATAAAAACAATTCGGAAAATTAGTACAGAATGAATGAAAGAAGTGAAAGCAGGTCAGTAATGACTGTGAGATCTAGATTCTGGAAATAGGCATTGAATTTATGTAGAAATTTTAGGTAGGGAACATCTGTTGTTTGTTGATTTCTGAACAGAAATTTCAATTTTCATGTTCACTAGGAAAGGTTTTCGGTGCTAAAACATCACAGATGTTTTTTTCAACATCTGTGATATACACACAAAATAAAAAAAAGAAAAGAAGAAAAAGCAAGCAATAACCATACCTGTACTTACCATTTGGTAAAAAATAATGCATTTATATTTACAATTGCTAAGTGAGCCATACTTTCTGTGTTTTTTCTTTATATTTTAGTTATAAAGATAAATGTGCTATTTTATTTGATTCTATAGGATTTTTTTTTTTTTAAAACTTCACATCACATTCTAGATTCTGTCTAGGATATTGGTTTGGTGAGGTGAGGACAATTATTGAATGCTATATAATGAAGTTTATAACCAAAAGGTATGTTATGCCTGGTGAAAGAGTAGGGATGTAAATAAATGACAAAAATATAAGGCTCAATGAAATAAGAACTTTAGCAATGGTATGGCACTCTTAGAAAATTCAAAGGAAGAGTATACACTGCATTCTTCATGGGATTACTAATATGCTCAATGAGGAGGAAATAATCACAATTAATCTTGGGGAATAAAGGGTAATAAAATGGTAAAATTAATCCAGATTGTAAAATTTGTAGGCACCAAGGTCAGAAACCTTCACACATTAAGAGGAGCAAGTAGTTGGAGGCAGCTAGACTTTTTGGAAGAGTGAACTAAGCTAGAGTAACACAGAGGGCCTTGTATCAAGTGAGGAATTAGTTTGTTGCTGTGCAGTAAGCATCTGTTAGTAAAAATTTAAGATGTTATTTGACAGTATATTTATTTAGTATTAATTTTTGAAAGAAAGGCCTCAAAATTGTGTTAAAATCTATGTAACAGAAAATCTATCATCATAACTATTTTCAAGTATACGGTTCAGAAGTGTTAAATACACTCACATTTTTGAACCACTATCCAGAAATCTTTTCATCTAAAAAAACTAAAGCTGTAATTATTAAACTAAACTCTCCCTTTACACCTTCCCCCAACCTCTAACAACCACCATTCTCTATGAGTTTATTATTCTGGGTACCTCATATAAGTGAAATCATACAGAATTATTTTTTTGTGACTGAGTTATTTCACTTAGCATAATGTCCTCAAGGCTTCTCCATGTTGTAGCATATGCCAGATTTCCCTTCTGTTTTAAGGCTGAGTAATATTACATAGTGTGTGTTTGTGTGTGTTTGTGTGCACGCGCACGTGCCATATTTGTTGATCCATTCATATATTGATACTTGAATTACTTCAAGTTTGGCTGGTGTGAAGAGTGGAGCCTGAACATGGTAATACATATACTTTCTCAAGACTCTGCCTTCACCTCTCTGGGGTTTATACTCTAAATTGGAATTACCAAATCATATGGTAATTCCGTTTTTGAAGAAAGAGAGGTACCGTTCTGTGTGCACAGTGACTACATCATCTTATATTCCTACCATCAATCTACAAGTGTTCAGATTTCTCTTCAAACTCACCAACTAGCTGTTTTATTAGACTGTATTTTAGTTTTTAAAAATCTCTATTTAAATTAAATTTATTTTAAACTGATATATAAAAACAAAAAATATAAATATTTGTGGTGTAACATAACTTGATGCATGTATATATTGTGTTACATCTAAATCATGTTAAATATGTCTATCTCCTGAATCATTTGTCATTTCTTTGAAATGAAAACACTCAAAATTATTTTTTCTAGTTTTTTTAATGACACAGTACATTATTATTATTGTATGGTAAAATTCTACCATACAATAGCACACCAGAATTTCTTACTCATATTGAACTATAACTTAGTACCATTTATGAACATTTGTAACCACAATTGAACTCTCAATTGTTGTGAGATAAATATTTTTATATTCTACATAGGAATACCCATCAAATGATACTTCTGTTTTATGTGCCTGACTTACTTTAGTTATTATATTGTTCTCCATTTTCATCGGTGTTGTTGCAAATGACAAGACTCCATCTTTTTTATGGTTGAATAATATTGCATATGACATATGTACTGAATTTTAGGTAGTTTCCCTTTCTTGACTGTTGTGAATAATGCTGCAATGACCATGGTAATGCAGATGTCTCTTCAACACATATTTCATTTCCTCTGTATATATAGTTTGTAGTGGAATTATTGGATTTTATAGTTCTATTTTTAATTTTTTTCAGGAATTTCCATGCAGTTTTCCATAATAGGTATGCTAATTTACACTCCAATCAACAGTGTGCAAATGTGCCATTTTCTCCACATCCTTCTCACCATCACATGTTATCTTTGATCTTTCAAAGCACGTGTTGTTGATTGGGCATTTCTGTGTCTTCTTTGGAGAAACAACTGTTCAAGTTTTGTTGTTATTTTTGTTCAATTGTAGTTTGATAGGTGATTTTGTTGAGTTCAAACTTCTAAGTCAGAAGTTATTTTCTCTCCCCACTATCTTTTGGCTTCCACTATTGCATGAGAATTCTCATGTTTGTCTAATTGAATTTTTTTTTGTATCAGATAGTGATCCCAGAGGCACTTAACCACTGAACCACATCCACAGTCCCTTTTTATTTATTTTTTTAATTTTGAGTCAGGGTCTCACTAAGTTGCTTAGGACCTTGTTAAGTTGTTGAGACTAGTTCTGAACTTGCAATTCCCCTGCCTCAGCTTCCAAAATTACTGAGATTACCCAGCCACGGCTTTTTTTTTCTTTTTTCTTTAAATATGTCTTTGCTTTCTTGCTGCTTATTACATCTTTCTTTTGTCCTCCAACAATATTTTTATTTTAACTCCTTGAGTCGACTGTGCCTCTTTTCGGATTTTGTCTTTTATAAGCCCGGGGTTGGGGGTAGAGGAAAGACAATTATTACCTCAATTTTCTTTAACATCATCTCCTCACTCTTTGTTTGATACATCCTGATTAGATGTGCCAAAGCATTCATTCTATAATCCAGCTCATGGAAACTTGTTGTTCCTCTGTATGAACTCAAGCTACCATCTTTTATTTTGTCTGTCAGTTCCTTAATTGAACTCTGTTGAAGCTGCTAATTAACATGTCCAATGTATAATATTTAAATAGTACTTGTTCTTTTTGGTTTTTCATTTATATTTTCTTAAAGGATTTTTAAAATAAAGTTTTAAAATTTCTTTATTATTCTGAATGCCTTTTACTTTACAAATATTATTTGCATTTCTTTATCCTAGATATAATTTTTTTTTAAAGAGGGAGGGAGAGCAAGAGAGAGAGAGAGAAAGACAGAATCAATTTTTTATTTAATTTTTTATGGACTTCCGCTGCTCACACACTTCATTGCATACATGGTGCCGGGGTTTGAACCCACATACTCGCGCATGCAAGGCAAGCGCCGTAACTGCTGAGCCACCACTCCAGCCCCAATCCCAGATATAATTTATAAGTATCAAAAATTTGGAGGTTTAAACCTATTATTTATCTCCTTTCTGTTGCCCTTCTGTTTCATTTATTCATGTGTATGTTTGTGTGTGTGTGTGTGTTTGGTTTTGATCTCTTATGATAATGAAGTTACTATTGTAATTATGAGGGCCTAGACTGTTGAATTTGTTTCTCCACAGAGGATTTGAATTTGCTACTGATGGAGAGAAAGTGAGACACTATTAACAAAGAAATTAATTTGATTTTTCTTCTATTTGATAAGTGGAGTCCTTTTTCATAAAATAGTAATTTATTGTGCAAGGACAAATCTATTTACAAACTTATATTTAGTTATGTACCTAGAGAAAACACAAAAAAAATCTTTAGAAATGTTTTTAATGGTTCTACTTTTTAAACCGGCCATTTTCCCCCAACTCACCTATAACTCAAGGTATATGTTCCTTCCAACATCTCAGATTATTTTGGGGCACCCCTGAAATTCTTTAACTTAAGGTCTGAACCTTTTGCTCTGAGCAATTACTAATAGATTGGTGTCTACATTCTCAATACAGCTTTGCCTCCATTTGTTTTCATTTGATGTTTAAGCTAAAATGTAAGTATGTGTTAGAGATTCTCCTGTCTGACTTGAAATTTTGGCATGCATTTGAAAATTAAATTTTATCGTTTATCAGAGAATTTGTGGAAATGAAGTGCATTTTAGAATATGTAATCTATGTTTGTTTTAAGAAGTGAAAATTCCAGAAATAGAAAACTGAACTTTGTAAAAAACTTTCTCAGAGGGATTTGTCTGACTTAGTTAAAAACAGGAGTTAAGCATCATAATTTAGTATTTCAGTATTTTGATCAAGGACAGAAAAACAGCATCAAACATATGGTGACTTTTATGTTTTCCCCTCCTTACCTTTATGTAATGATGATCAAAAAGAAATCAAGCTTTATATTACTTGCTGAAGTGATAATTAGAAACTCCAATCTCATGGGTAGAAAAAAAGGTAAGGATAGAAAATTAGAATTGAGATTGCTTATGTATGTGTCAGAAATATGCTTTTCAGCATAGACTTGAGTTCTTATATTGATTTTTCTTATCCCAGTTCACATATACCTAGAATTCTAAATTATATATGTTCTGAGCTTTTTATCAATTCAATAAACATATTTATATTGAAGGCAGAGTTGTCTAAATTTGGGAAGAGAAAATATCAAGATAAATTAGGCAGGCCTATCGTCCAGAATCATGTAAAATGATAATACATCAGCTAAATAGCTAACACATTAGCTGGAAAATGACTACCAGTCATGTTGAGTTAGGTAGATGGTAATAATCTTTCCAGTTGTGATGTACAGGAGAAATGATTGAGTTTTTGTGGCTGAAGGAATGATTTTGTCTATCAACGGGCCTACTTTGCATAAGATTTAGGCAAGTAGAAATGGATTAGGGTATGAAATCCCAGTAGTTTCCCTGTGAAGGTCCTGACAAGTCTAGAAATATGAAAACACATAAGTATGATGATGTGTAGGTAATTGGTGGGAAATAGTTTGGGAAAGTAGTTATATTCAGACTGTATAGACAGACAAGAGAAGAAATTTAGAAACGTTTTCTGGGTAGTGGGAAGCTATTAAATACTTTGGGGCTAGTGAAGGTTGTAATCCAGACTTCTCTAATTAGAAAAAATCCTGGCAGCAACTGAAATAGTTGCTGGGGAGAGGAAAAGACTAGATGAGATTGCACTATTAAACCTAGAAATAGATTTGAGGGAACATGAGCAGTAGAATTGACAAGTATTAAATACATGTTAATGACAAGTACTAAATACATATTAATGGCTTACATTTGGCTGTGTTTTACAACTTAGGAATGGAATGTATTCTGTAGGCCAGGTGAATGAATCAATCAGAAATGAATAAAATAATTTTGAAAATTAGAAACATTAAAAAATAATTCTTTGGGAAAGTTATAGTTTAGGGGAAATAAAACCTTAGTTTTTTTTGTTTGTTATTTTTGTTGTTGTTTTTATTTTTTGTTTTGCCTACACCAAGCACCACAGGACAAAATACAGAAAGTTTAAGTGCTTGAATTGTTAAAGTATCCTTTTGCCCTACACTGAGCTGCATAAGCACCTGTCATCTAGTACGTCCAATAATCCTGTGTATCATGTATACTTTGTCCCATTTTACAGATGAGAAAGCAGTCTGAAAAGCATTCATGTAATTTGATCAATGATAAAAAAAAATATAGGTACCCAACCTGGAATACAAAGTCAAATCTTCTCATTACTCATTTGGTTGATAGCAACCAATATTTCAGAGGTCGAAGGAGAAGGATACTTAAAAATCCTTAAGGAGACAAATAAGTCTTATCAAGTTTAACTTTAAAGCAGTGGTGTATTACTTGAGTGAAAAGAGAAAGAAAGAAAAGGAAGGAAGGAAGAGGAAGGAAGGAAGAGAAGGTACAGAATAGATTAGATATTTACTAATAATAAGACATTTCAAGTGGGAGGCTGAGCAATGAAGGAAGTTCACGTTCAAAATGCACCAATTTACCGGTAAATTAATGATGAAAGAGACCTTCAAGAGAGACATGGCTTTTGATTTGAGAACTGGAAACGTGAGGAATATTTTCTAAAGATTTCATGATTAAAAGTTGTCTAACAATAATAAAAGCATTTTGAGCAGAAAAGTACGCTCGGTTGCGAGTTGAGAAGCTGAACATGGAGTGGAACCCTTCTAATGCTGGAGCTTACTGCAGGTCTAGCACTGCTGGGCCTCCTTGCTTGCTTTACTGCCTTAAATTTTGAACTCCTTGGAAAATTTTACAAATTTTGAGGTTTCACTTTCATATGAAAATCTCCAGTTTGATAGCTTTTTTTGAAAATCAAAGAAAGGGAAGTTGTAACTCCACTAGAGCTAAGATGGAGCTACTCTGTGGCTTTGAATGGAATCTCTGTCCCAAAACAGGAGTAGCACCTAGGAGGAAGGTGACACTGAAGGATCTGAATCTCCCTCTAGAACTACTGAGTCAGAATCTTTATTTTAACAGTCTCCAAGCATCTTATAAGCTTAACAATGATCTAAAACAATTTATAAGTACAGTATGCTAGAAAAAATTAAACTTTAAAAATAAAATATGAACAAAAATAGCTAATTGCCACAGATTGAGGACTAATATTTTAAAAATGTTTTATAGTCTTCATTTTAATTATTTTTTCTTTACTTAAAATATATTCAAGACTAAATCCTATCATTGTTTTTTAAAAATACCTAATTTAACAATCAAGGTATAGCAGCCCAAATATTCATATTGGCTGTACTGTATTCAAACTTAATTATATTTCAGTAATTTCTACAGAATCCACATTGGAAGAATGCTAATAGGATTTTACTTTCTTTTCTTGTATCTCATTCAATTCCTGTTAATTATCTATTTTGAAAGATTTTCAAGTCTGGTGATTTTTAGGAAAGTTGAATTATCTTATTTCATTGCAATAACAAATTGGAACTTAAACATAAAATCGCCCATTTGTTGATGGTCAGCAAGTACTTCGTCCTAACTAGAACTATGTGCTACCAACTGGAGAAAACTACTCCTCTAATTTAAATTTTGGTCACCTTTGGCCATAAAACTTCTGCCTGTGTCTGTGCCAAAGTGTTTACTAGTGAATCACAGACTGTGTAATTTCAATGCTAATTGTTGCTTCAGGTTTTCAAATGCCTCAGCAGAAAGACATTATTGATTATTCATGCTTTAAGAAAGGTTGATAAGGGAATGAGATTACAATCTTGTACAATTTTAGTTAACAAATTAAAGAGTGAATTAAATTTTCTCTTAGACAGAAAATAACTTACTTGAAGAGTCAAGAGAATGAGAAACTTCATTCACTATTAATTTTCTTTTTCCTCTTTTACAGATATTCAGAGTATCAGAGGGTTAGCAGTAGATTGGGTTTCCCGTAATTTATACTGGATTAGCTCGGAATTTGATGAAACACAAATTAATGTGGCACGGCTAGATGGCTCTTTAAAAACCTCAATTATCCATGGAATCGATAAGCCACAGTGTCTTGCAGCTCACCCAGTCAGGGGGTAAAGTATGATTATTTTTTTTAAGTTTTTTCAAAATTGCATACTTTGCTCTGATTTTATAAATGCACTGTTTAATTCAAATTATTAGTACTATTAGTATTATTATTTTACATATCAGCTATAGAATAAAAAAGCAAATGTACATTATGGAAATTGAGAAAGAGTTCCCTCATTTAAGATTTCTATCCACAAAATACATGATTTGTATATACATGTTGCAAAATCTCATTAATTTATGTTTCTAAGGGATAACACTTCAGAATTTAAAAAAATGTGAGGAAGGGTTGTTGATTTCATTTTGAATGCCAATTTTTAATAACATATTCACCACTAAGTAGATCAGATTCTCCAATCTGGTGAGTCATCAAGTACCCTTGAGGGAGCCTGTGTAGGGCCAGAAGAGATTCTCTCCAATGCTTTCAACAAGAATATTTGAAATGAATTTATTTCCGTCTACAATGTCTGACTTTTTCACTACCAAGATGATTCAATTTTGTTGAATTCCTTAAAATGAAAGTAATTCAAGGCAGTCATCATTAAGTAGTCAGTTTTGAATGTAGGAGGAAAAGGAGAATGAGATAATTTGAATGTAAGAGGAAAAGGAGAATGACAAGCAAAAGCAAGAGTGATTTCCCCCCCACCCCCAGGAAAATATGTAGGATATTTCAGCAAGTGGCTTGGCAATTTTAGACCTTTCTGAAAAGAATTAATGCCAAGCCAAGACTGTGTTACGGTGTTTACTTTGTACTTTTACATATATTTACACTTAGCAAGTAGGTCTACATCTAATATTTTTAAATCCATATCTATTTTAAATTAAGGAAACTCTACTGGACAGATGGAAATACAATTAACATGGCAAATATGGATGGAAGTAATAGCAAGATTCTCTTTCAGAATCAAAAGGAACCAGTAGGTAAGTATTACATTTTTAATAGTTAATGTCTACAGCTTTTGATGTAACAAACCTATTCATGTAAAATACACCTTTGATCTAGGGCTTGAAAGAAGCATTGCAAATTAGAAATAAATTCAAGAATTGATGAATTTAATTTAATCCATTGTCTTTATTTGAAATATAGGGAGAAAAATCTCTGCTTCTCTCTTTGTTCTGATTTGGGCTCTTTGGCTTGGTTTAGGAGCCTAATATAAGAGCTGGTTAAAAAAAAAAAAGAAAATCATGCAAGTTTTATGAGTTTTACATCAACATAGTACATGGAGATCTTCACAAGTGAATAATGTCTGAATGAATGACCAAAGTACGGTGAATATATACTTTTTTTGACAAAAAACAATAATAAATTTGTGAAGGGACAACAGGAAAGATGATATCCAGAGTAGGGCAGTAAAATCTAGGAATGCTCCTAAGAGATATATGGGGAAGGGATGTAAAAGCCAGTGGAAGATAAGGATTACTTCAGGCCAAATGGCCCTTTCAGAAATTACAATTCCTCAGGTGATCACAGGCTTAAATAGCTAGTACACTCATTTTTCATATTTTAAATACTCAGGAAAGGAGAAAGATTTTTTTTAATCTGGGAAAGAATATAGACCCTTCTAATATGAGAATTTTTTATAGTATTAAGAACTGAATTTGCTAAGCATGCAATATAATTAGTACAGTAGTTATTTTTACTAATAAAGATGTTAAATGCTACTACAGTGTCATTATTACGTATGGAGGCTTCCTTGACCATCACTCATGTGTCATTATTAATGGCATCTAATGAAATTGAGTATTAGTTTTCAGAATGTTTTTATTCACTTTGCAAGGTATTTATTTAGTTAGAATACTTTCACCAACTTTGTAAATCATCAAATATGACGATGACACTAAAAGAAAGACCTTACTTTTTCTCATAAAAATTATTGAAAATATTAAATGCAAAAATTATTACAGAAGAAAGTGTTACATATTTGCACATATCTGTGCATTTTATTGTTTAACTTTAATAATTTTTCGTATTTGTATGTACCTTTGACAGGTAAGAATTATAATGCCACCTGTTTGTCCTTTCAAAGTACCTTTTTAAAAAATTCAGTAATAACCTGAATTTTGATGTTATAGTAAATATGCAAATGATGGGATATGTAATAGAAAGTCATAATTTTTCAGTATATTTTTTATTAGAGAAAATAATATACCATGAAGATTTTTGGCAGTTTATTCTTAGTTTCAGGGTTATAGAAATATAGTGACTAGAAATAGTTCATTTTTAATATTAATGATTCAGTAGGAGTGTAGTAGCACTAAGATTTGGAATAAATAATTCTTTTCATGTAATCTGTAAAGTAAACCTTTGATATAAAATGACACTGTTAACAGCTCTTTTCTCTGGACTGTTTGTTCTAAGATTTGTACACAATTGAAATTCAGGATAGTGTTAGAAATTAAAGGCAGATTGAAATGCTAATGTTTCTGTGTGGAAGGTGATAGAACAAAAGAAACAAGGGGCTCTACAAGATTAGGGGCTTACAAAAGACTCAATTTGAACTAATGCAATTCAGTTGGTACTCACCTGGGGTTGGTTTGGAATATTTGATATTGATAAGTGTGATGGAAATAATAAGAGCAAATAAATTCCTTACATTGCAATTTAG